>CDFA01017258.1:0-84969 GCA_000826305.1 Acanthamoeba healyi
CTTCTCCATGTCGTCCCAGTTGGTCACGATGCCGTGCTCGATGGGGTACTTGAGCGTGAGGATACCACGCTTGGACTGGGCCTCGTCACCGACGTACGAGTCCTTCTGGCCCATGCCGACCATCACGCCAGTGTGACGCGGGCGACCGACGATCGAGGGGAACACAGCGCGGGGGGCATCGTCGCCGGCGAAACCAGCCTTGCACATGCCGGAACCGTTGTCGATGACAAGAGCCTGAACTTCGTCTCCCATGTTGATGTAGTGGTGGTAGGTGGTAGGTGTGTAGAGTTGTAGTAAACTGAAGAAATGGAGGATGGCGTGCCTCTGGTTTTGTTGGTGCGCGTTGTTCTGGCCTGCGTCGCCCTTGTCGCTTGGTACTTGGTCTCCGCTTCTCCTGCACTCCTGCGCTGCCCAATCGCTGACGAGTAGGAGTGTGGAGCGCATGCTACGGCGGCGCCTTCTCGGACTTTGCGGTACTGCGCGCATGGCCCAACCAATCGTACCATGCTGTTCGGTTAGGCTGGCCGTACTGCGCGAGGCAGGTTGTCCTTCAATTTCGCTGCTGGGCAACCAAGCAACCAAAAAAATTTGCAGGGCTCTCGCTCCCGGGTCAGTCCTCAAAATAAAATCCAACGCGGCCATTGGTGCGCCTGTTGGGGGGAGAGTGCGGTGCGTTGTGTTATCACTAGAGCAGAGGGATTGAGAAGATTGAACCTCACGTTGTTGTTGGATTGTTTGGCGGCAACAGCCCTCACTCACCAGTGAGGCGCAAGCAGCTCCTCTTCGTCCTTGCTCAGATCGTTGTCGGACGTCTTGGGCGTCGCGCATAGGGCCAGCTCCTCATCGAAAAAGATTCTGTTCATGCGAGGAAGACAAGCAGCACGATTGGCCACCAAGTGCGTTGTCAAGAACGTTGGTCCTGATCGAGTACCTTGAGAATGTGCGCCTCTGAAACGGAGCGGGGCGCTTCGGCTTCGGCTGCTGCTGCTGCTGCGGTGTGTTGGCACGAGGCTGGGTGACCGACGACGAAGGCGGTGCAGGGGAAGAAATCCTCGAACGCAGGGTAGGAGACTTTCCAGCGGTCTGCGCTGGAGAAGGCAGAGAGTTGGTCGCATGGGGACGTCTCGGGATAGGAGATGCCGACTGGGCCATCGATGTCCTTGGCGGCATGCCGGGCGAAACGCATATCGCTTTGGGGCTGGCCGCGGAAGTCGTGCAAAGTGCAGCGTGTGGGGCGGGCTTGAGTGGAGTTGTCGCAGTGGGGGCAGGGTTTCGGACCAAACGCGTCATTAGCTGCGTAACAGAAACGGGCTCGTCTGTCTGCACTGCTGGACCACTAGGGAAATGAGTGTTAGCTCCCGGCTTGATCATGCCATTTTTGAGGTCATGGAGCACATACGACTTGTCGAGAGCGTCAAGCCTCATCTCCACTTGTGCAATGCGTTGTCTTAGGTCACGTTCCTTTTCTTGGAGGTGCCCATCTTGCATGGGCCACGATGCCGACAAGTCACTGTCCCAAGCGATAAGAGGTTGAGAAGGGGTCAAGAGCGCCAAGGACTGCACAAGGATGGCGTACCGCAGGTAGTACAGCCCCTCCCTGGCAGTGATGATATCTTTCTCATAGCTGTGGTCGCATATCGTGAGTGATTGCCCGCTTCGAAGCACTGCGTTGGAGACTTACCCCAAGGCCTTTTTCGATGATGCGAGCTTGCGCCGCTGCAACTCTGTTTGGTGTCGGGCATGCGACAATCTACGCTCCTCTTCTTCCTGCGTGGCACGTAGACCTGCACATGCGTAAGTGTGAGAGGAGGGCATAGCGCCAGCATACGCGTCACAACGTACTCTTGTTCTCCAGGGAAAGCTGACTGAGTCGGCGACGCAGCTCTTCGTTCATTGACTCTGCTTCTCGAGTCTCGCGTAGCACCCTTTCAATCTCGGCACACTATTCAGCAGATGTCAGTTACGAAGCGGTAGGGAGGAACTGTGGGGCGCTTTCCACCTTGGCCCTGGAGTCGTCAATCCTCTCCAAAGTCCTCTCCAGATCTCGCTGCGTAACGTTGGCGTCTCCAATGGAGCTGACCATCTCTCTTCCTTCGGCGTAGATCGATAGCATGCTTGAGATAGGCCAGGCTGCATTAGTTTCTCTTTGTGCTGACCAAGCGCTACGCGAAGCAAGCTTGGAAATGACTCCTACCTCCGCTTGAACGCCGAACGTCTGTCGCGCAACGTCTGCCTGAGCTGGCGCAGCTCCTCTTCCTGCTTGTTCTTGGTACTCGCCATGCCCGCAAGCCCTAGCAGACACATATCGCGCCCATGGTTTGCGTAGAACGTCAGCTCTTGGAACGACGACACCACATTCAAGCTCTGGACGCAGCGGAGGCGTCGTACTCTCGCGTAGAAAGTCACGGTGAGCCCTACGCTCAGCCAGCTCCTGGGCTAGGCGAGCGTTGCTCCTGTTACAGGAGGTTTGCTCAAGAGATGAGCGAAAACGTACTGCACGTACAAGGCGCAGAGGAAAGACTCGTACTTGATGGTGGCTTGGGATGTCCTCTCAGCCTCTGTGAGCTGCATCTGCAGCTCTTGCGTGTGCCTCCTCGTTTCCTCTCGGGCTTGGCGCTCCTCCACCATTCTACACGTAGCGGACAAAGAAGAGAGGAGAGACTTGGCATCATGCACATGGACTCCCGCCACTCCTGTGCAAGAGGAGAGCCCAGCGTTAGGGTGGGGTTTGGGGGAAGGGTTGTACGCGCGTAGGGTCTTGGCGTGCTCCTCCTTCATCTCCTGTATCTCGGAGAAGAGGCTCTCCAGCGAGTGCTCGGCTCTCATCATGCTGCTTGATCTCCTTCTCCTCCTACACCAGCGATGGCAAGTGGTTACGACGTAGCGCGTAGAAGACTTTGACCTCTCGTCGCTCACTCCGCCTTTTGCCGGCGTAGCGGCACTCGAAACGCAAACGAAATCGAGCCGAAACACAAAACTGAAACGAAGACTGAAACGCAAACCGAAAACCGAAATGCAAACTGAAAACTGAAAACCGTTTCGGAAAATGTGTGTACATGTTGGCCTGCAGGGTCAGTTGTAGATGACAAGGTCGAGGAAGTGGAAGGGTCGGCGCTGCGAGAAGGGGAGGGCAAGCATGCCGCGGCGGGCTCTGGTGGTGGCGTTGGTGGCGGGAACGATGGCCACGATCGGCCGCAGGGCGTCCCCCACCTCCTTTCGTCGCGCAATCAGCTGCCCGTTGAGGCGCGCCATCTCCGCTCGTATCCGCGCTCGCTCCTCGTTCGCCATGGCGAGGTGGTGGTCATCATCGATCGCATGGCCGCTCGCCTTCGGGGACGGGGCCGTCGCCGCTGCCGCCGCCGCGGACACTGACGTGGTGGTCGCCGTTGCCGTAATCGGTGTACCGGAGATGGCCGCCTCGATCTTGGCCAGCTCGTCGTCCTCGGATGGCGACGCGGACGTCGTTGGCAGAGAGGCTGATGGCGCCGAAGTGGAGGAGAGCGTTGGGGTTGGTGGTGATGGTGGCGAGGACGACGACGACAAGATGGAAGAGAGCACCGCCGCGTTGTTGCCGTTCTCGTCGCGCGAGGACTGTCGCTTTGTCGCGCTGAAGTCGAACGGGATGTGCTTCACCCACGTCTGCACAGCAGCCACCGATTTGCCCTCTGCTCCGGCGCTGGTGCCGCTGATGCTGCCCAGACGCGATCGCGTTCCACTGTTGCTGGTAGTGCTGACGCTGGCGCTGGTAGTGGCGGTAGCAGTGGTGGGACTCGCCTCGATCACCTTACCCGCATTGCCGCTCGCACTCGTCTGCTTCTGCCGACTCGTTCGCCATTCGTCGAGTATGCACCAGCCGTCCTCCTCTTCCTCATCACCATCCTTGTCGCTGTCGTCGCCATCGTCATCTCGACCAGCATCAGACTCATCAGCATCGATGATGGTCCCAGGATCGGAAGACACCAGCACCACAGCGTCGTCAGGCTTAGCCGCGGCTGGCGAGGTGAGAAAGACGCCGAAGAAGAGGAGAAGGTCGTCACGCTCGCATGACAGGGCGCGACCACGGCGCTCCCTGAGAACGCCCGGCTGTATAGCCTGCAGCTCCTGCTCGCGCTTCGCCAGGAAATCGGCCACGCACGCCTCCACCTCTTCCTGCAGTCCCGCCTTCAAGTCCTGAATGCCAAACGCACGCGACACCAACACGCACACGTCACCGGCGACCAGATTAGCAAATGGCAAACCTGCCAGCGTCTTATCAGGCAACACTACGGGCATCCCACAGACACGCACCTCTTCATCGTAGACGAACTTCTGGACGACCTTCTTCTCGAGTTCCTCGGCGAAGATAAAGAGCCTGCCGTCGCTAGCTCGCTTCGCAGTTACGGTGTCGTCAACACCAGCGTCATTGCGGCCCTCGTCAGCACGGTCTTCATCTACGTTTTGCTTGGCCTTGGGACCTTCTCCTCTAGTGTCGTTGCTGCGCCCACGTTGTCCCTCAGCCACTATCCACACCCGCTTGTCTTTGTCGTCCGTGGTGGCACCGCCTGACGAGGACGACGTTAGCGCCGGCATAGAGGCTGACCGAGGCGTCAGTCCCGCGAGCAGCGATGGGACTGCGGCGTCACCAGCAGTCGGCGTCGCGGTGTTGACCACGTCGCTCGATGATGCTGGAACGGACATGGCGGCACTGATAGCGGTGCCAGCGCGTGGAGAAGCTGCGGTGCTGATGTCTAGTCCGATGCCTAGGTCATCATCGTCGCCCAGCAGAATGTCATCGATTGCCGCGAGCTCATCCCGCACGCTGCGTTCGATTTCCTCTTGTTGCTGGAGCTCGGCGAACAGTGGTGGAGGAGATGACGGCACCGACTGCTGTTGATATGGCGTACGCGGCGAGAACGGCTGCGGCTGGTACTGGGGGCGAGGCGAGAATGGCTGTTGCGTTTGGTAGTGTGGCCGTGGCGAGAACGTCTGCTGCGCCAATGGCAATGGGTGGTGGTGCGGGTAATGATGCCCTGGTGTTTGCGGCGTGGAAGGGCCAGGCAACGGCGAAGCGTGGATGGCGCTTGCGGATTGCTGGTGGTTGCTGCCTCCGACGTAGGGCGTGGATGGCAGCGAATATGAGAGTGGCAGCTTGTGCGAGGTCGAGGGCGAGCCAGACGGCGACGTGGCCAAAGGAATGGCGGTATTCGATAGTAGCTGGGCGTCAATGATCCGCAGCTTGAGCTCCTCGATCGTCTGTTGAGCCTGGGCCAGCAGCTTGCGCTCTCGCTTGCGTTCCTTCTCGAGCCTGCGCTCGTGGTCACGCATGGTGGTGATCGACTCTCGCAGGCGCGAGTGTTCCTCAGCCAGTGCGCTGAGTTCCCGCCGCAGGCCCTCATTCTCCTGCTTGACCCGCAGAGTCTTCTCCTTGAGCTCGGACACGACTGCTCCCTCGCTGTTGTCGAGTATTGAGGCGACTGGCTGTTGTCGCGCGCTCTGCCGACGTGAGCCGGGCGCGCTGCCGACGTCACCATCACTCTCGTAGCTGCCGTGACTCTCGCAGTCGCTTCCGTCGCCGTCGTCATCTATCGCACCGGTCGCGTCGCCACCAGCGTTCTCGTTCTTCGTGCCAAAGAACGAGGTTTCGTACGACGTGAGAAGGAGTTTGATCGGCTCTTGCGCGCGCGTTCGCGCGTGTGATCGCCTCGGAAGCCGCTCAGCTTATCGAGCAAGTTGGTGACCTGCTTACGCAGTCGCTCACTCTCGCTCTTGGCTTCCTTGAGTTCCTCCTTGTAGTTCTCCACCTCGTCCGACAATCGGCGCATCTTCTCCCGCTGCTCCATCTCCTTCTTCATCTTCTTGTTCTCTTCGTTGTCCCTGTTCTCCTTCTCCTTCTCGATCTTTTGAATGTAGTCCCACAGTTTCGCCTGCGCACACATGTGGTTGGTACACGAGCACGGGCAGTGATGAAAGAGTGAGCGCTTGGTACCTCGAGCTGCTCAGCCAGACGGGACTTGGAGTTGAGCATCCTCTTCTTCACCTTGAGTTCCACTGGAATCGGTAGATCAGTACCGGTACGATGGTGTACAAGAGGACAAGGCGTGACGGTAGGCGTACCCTTGAGTTCCTCAAGCTCGGTGCGGACGTTCTCTTCATGGCCTTGCAGCTCCCAGATCTTCTCTTGCTGCATGCGTATCTGTACATTGTCCATCACGTTGTCGTCATCACGATGCCCCAAGCACTCACATGCTCTTTGCATAGTTTGCATGCCTTGTCCTGGTACTCGTTGAGCATCGACGAGTTCTGGTAGACCTCCAGCTGCTCTTCCAGCTGCTTGTTCTTATCCAACTGGTCCATCACAACGCGTGCGCGCACACCACTCGATGGATAAGCACGCCGCACGCAGGTGCAGAGCAAAGGGGAGCGAGGGGAGACGCCTCGCACCAGCATTTTGCCAAAGGCGGCGGCCTGCTGCAAGTGAGCATCCTGCTGCTCAAAGTGCGCGTAGACCGCCTCCAGCGGCTGCACCACCATCGCCAGCCCGAGCCGTCGCCGCTTCGCCGTCGGCCTCCCGTCCTCGTTCTCCTCCTCGGTCCCGTCGTCCTCTTCACCTCGCTCTTCGTCTCCTGTTCACACGTCATCTTCAGTCAGAGATCGTGGCGAGGCCCTCCGAGCGGGGTGAGATCTCCAGGCAAAGAGTAAATCTGGAGGAGGGGGGGGAGCGCGTACGGAGGGTCGAGATGGCGGCGGCAAAGAGCTGCAGGTAGTCCAGCTGCCCCTCTTCATCGCTCGTCGCCGATTCGTCCTGCTGCATCCCATCTTCTTCCGATTCGTCCGTGTCTGTAATCGCAAGATCGCCCAACATCCTCGACCGCCTCCGCCCTCCCCTACCGATGCTCGTCTCCTCCATTTTGTGCGCGATTTGTACGTCAGAGGCGAGGAATCCTCACAGCAGCATAAGAGACGCCGCACGTCCTCCTCCAGCCACCACCGCCGCCCTCGTCTCTCTCGCGTGTCGTGCCGGCTTCGTGTCGTCGGGAGATGGAGCTCGTCTTGCTCCCACGAGCTCACCTACCACGCCAGGATAAATCCCGCCAGGACCACAGCAGCCTCACCACGGTGGCGAGCAGATGATCATGGTGGTCGTCGGCCATCACTCACACGCATACGAACAGAGGCATCCTACATTATGATGTTGACTACGGGCACACATGCCGGTAGGTGATGAGACAAGAGGATGGAGACTGCAAGAGCGTGGAGTGCCAAAGGCAGTCTCAGAATACGGTCCTACTGTGGGCAAGCGCCAAGCTTTACGCAGATGGCGTCTGTATGTGGAGGTCATGAACGGGACACAAGCAGCCAGTTGTTAGAGATGATGTGGCAAGAGTTAGCAAGACAGGGCTGTGTACCGACAGAGTAATTGGCTCTGACCAGCGGTGTAATATCGCTCAGATACTGATAGGCGAACAGGGAGCACTCGGTGTTAATGGGGCTTATGGCCTCTTGGCAGAAGACAGAGACCACGTCTACGACCTCAGCATCGGTGTCTCCTTGCGCAACGCACTGCTGTACCCAGTTCGTTATCACCTGGCACACTGCGCACGAGTAGAACTCCCAGGATCAGCTCGTGTTGTACACATTCATTCGGCCGACGTACCCTCACAATCATCAGGACTGTTTGCCGCTACCAGCACGGCGAAGCATAGAGCGAGCACGATAGCGCAGAGGAGCTTCATCTTTATCTTGGTTGTTGGTCGGTTGAGGTCTTGACTGCCCAAAGGGCGTCGAGAACGAAAGAAATGAAAGAGAAAACAATTTCATATCTAATTGTGTCGACACGCCACGGAAATGAAGGGCGGACCAGTGGTTGGCGTTAGAGCAACGCCAAACCACACGCAGGTTGTTTGCTCCCTTGGATCATCGTCAGCAGTCCAGTGCGCAGGAGAAAGAAAGATAAGAGAGTGAGTCTGCCCAATTTTAGAGTCCCAAGATGAGTAAGATGAACCACGTCAACACCAAGGAGGAGGTCGTCGAGGCCTTCCGCATTTTTGATAAGCAGAGTACACTACCCCTGCCCCACCTTCCATCCTTTGCTTGCACACAACCTGCTTTAGCTTTAGTTGGGCAGGCAGACACTGGTCCCTTTCTTTCATCGCAAACTTTGCGGCACTTCGTTATTAATTGGTTTTAACATTAATTTATCAATTCTTTGTCTGCAGACACGGGCTACATCTCCTCTCACGAGTTCCGTGAGCTCTTGACCGAGCTCGGCGAGCCGATGACTCCCGCCGAGGTACGCGCACGCTTCGCTTATCCCCCTCCTCCTCACATCACACTGCCCAGCTTGTGACCGGTGGCGCTCACGCACTCTTGCTCTGATCAGATCGACGAGTTGATCTACGAGGCCGACAGGGGCTCGGGTCAGGTGGCCTACCAGCAGTTCGTGGACATGCTCTTCATGTACGATAACTAGAGACGGCGACGCGTCGTCTTCTAGAACGGAGAGGAAATACACCTGTACAATCCCACACCCACATTCGCACCTACGCGCACGACACGACATGCCACACGACACGGACGAGGTTGAAGAGCGTGGAGCGAGGTGGTCGTCTATTGTGAGTATTCTCTTTATGTGTGTATGTGTGCGTGGCATGATGATCATCATCTTAGGTGATGACGGTGGGCTCGTCCCTGCCGGTGTACTTCTTGAGCTCGGAGAAGTTGAGGGCGAGGTCGATCAGGGGCTTGAGGGCGTCCTGCGGGTCGATGCTCTGCTTGTCGGCGTCGGCCTCGTACTTCTCCACGTAGAGTCGGATCGTGGCGCCCACGGAGCCGGTGCCGCTGAGGCGGAAGATGATCCTCGAGCCGTCGGCGTAGATGAAGCGATAGCCCTGGTGAGCGGCGACGGAGGAGTCGAATGGGTCGGTGTACTCAAAGTCGTCGCACATGGCGAGCTTGTAGTGGGGCGTCTGGAGGCGGTCGCGGATGGTCTCGTCCGAGGCGCTGCTGATGAGCGCGCCGACGTGCTTCATCATCGCGCCGGCGGGCTCGGCGTCGCACTCCTCGTAGTCGTAGCGCGAGAAGTAGTTGCGGCCGTACTTGGACCAGTGCTCCTTGACCACGTCCTCCACCGTGACGAACTTACCGCCCTCGGCCACATTGGCGTTCTTATACGCCAGGATCGACAGCCAAGCTGTGGTGTTGGATTGAAATAGATAAGCGATTGCCTATCATCACACCACATCACACGCGAGATAGAGGAGGGAGTGGGTACCCAGCACAGCCCAGATGCCGTCCTTCTCCCTGATGTGGTCGCTGCCGGTACCGAAGCTCTCCTCGCCGCAGATGACACCCCTGTCAGTGAGAGAGAGGAGGGGTTGAGTCAACCGCTGAGCGCAGTGGAATGGGAGAGATGACGAAAACATGGGGCGTCTGGGTGACGCACTTGTGGTTGTCCATGACGTTGCAGAAGAACTTCCAGCCGGTGGGCACCTCGAAGCACTTGAGGCCCTTCTCGGCGGCCACGCGGTCGAGCGCGGCCGAGGTGGGCATGGAGCGGGCGACAGCGCCGAGGCCGTCGGCGAAGTAAGGAATGGCCTCCTTGGCGTTGGCGGCGATGATGGCCACGCTGTCCGACGGGTTGACGAAGAAGCGACGGCCAAGAACCATGTTACGATCCTGAAGAGCGACACGACGTCTCTCGTCAGCATCGTGACTACTTCAGGGGCGGCGAGGACAGCACCGGGCACGTACACCGTCACCGTCCCATGCGGCGCCGAACTCATACTCGCCAGTGTTCATGAGGTCCACCAGGGCCTTGGCGTAGGTAAGGTTGGGATCGGGGTGCTCACTGTATGTGCGTGGAATGAAGGTTAGATGGCACTCCTGGCCCATGTCGGGGATAGCAAAGGCCAAACACGCACCCGCCAAAGTCCTCCTTGGGCACAGAGTTGACGAGGGAATCGTCGCTCATGCCGAGCTCATCCCTGAAGATCCTCTGAGTGTAGGCGCCAGTCACTGTAACACGCACGCTGGGGTTAGGGCCAAAGCTCTGACAGTTAACCGTCGTTGGAGGCATTCCGAGCAAGCGATCGCGCACCTCCGTTCATGGAGTCGAGCCTGACCTTGAACTCGGGACGGGCGACAAGCTTCTTGATGCTGTCGATGGGGAAGATGCTCTTCATGAGCTGCCAGTAGTTGTCGACCGAGTCAACGATCTCCACCGAGAACTTGCCGAACTTGTGCTCGCCCAGAGCCGCCAGGTCGACCTCGGGGATGTTGGCCAACTTGTACTGGCCGATGCGGGTGGTGTGGGTGTAGATGGCATCGGTGATCTTCTCCGGCGCAGGAGCTGAGGGAGCACGCCGACGATGTGAGCACAGGACATGTCACGTCGAGTGTAAGCGTCGCGACACTCTAGCGTACCTCCGTTCTCGATGTTGAACTTGATGCCAAAGTCACCAGTCTGTCCGCCAGGGTTGTGCGAGGCAGTCAGGATGATACCACCTGCAACAGCATCGACAACACACACGCACACGCACATACGCGGTAAGAAAAGACCTCTGGCCAGTGGGTGTGGGTAGGGTGGTGTGCATGAAGAGCCAGCGTACCGTTGGTGCGGCGAGAGCGGATGAGAGCGGACACGGCGGGCGTGGAGAGGATGCCGTTCTGACCGATGATCAGCTTGGCCACGCCGTTCGCCGCAGAGATCTAAAGGGGTGCGCCCAAGAGATGGGAGCGATTAAAACCTCGTATCCTCACTCACCTCGCAAACAGCTGCCAAATCGCACTACGTTGACTTGCATCTCAAGTTTCAATAAAAACAATATTTGATAAATAATTTAAATTGTGGAAACGGCGAAGGGCTTTGGGCTCTACAAGACGCGTGCGTTCACAAATAAAGTATAAATAATAATAAAAACAAAATCGTAGTAAAGAATAAATCAGTGCGTGAGGGGGTTACCTTGATGATGGTCTGGAGGGCTTCGCGGTTGTAGTAGCGACCGTCGCCGCCCACGACGAGGGTGGCGTTGGGCGTGCTCTCGTTGATGTGGCCCAGCTCGTGGAGGGCCAGGAACAGCGACTGGACCCAGTTCTCGAGGTAGTGCTCCGAGGCGAACTCCTTCACCTTCTTCCGCAGGCCCGACGTGCCCGTCTTCTGTCCCGCGATCGGCTTCGTGGGCACCGCCCTCACCTCAAACTCGGCCGTGCTCATGATGTCAACGTTGGTTGCTTCTCAAGTCAAATCTAAAGACTTTAGGTCGTGTCTGTGTCGTCTCGGATCGATCTAGCGGGTGTAGATCGAGTGCGTGTTGCGTGTGGGTGCACTGAGGGGAGTGTTGGTAGTTGTGGTTGTGCGCAGAGCGAAGGAGAGCAGACACCAAGCTTGTCGCGTTAGCCCGTGATGACCTGGACTTTGTGTGCTGGTTGGGCGCACGGTTCGTCTCCTTTGCTTTTCTCTGCGCTTTCGCCGGTCGGTTGCTCACAAATTGAGGCGACACGTCAGCAGCCTCATTACAGGATTGGACAAACTTGGGCGGGTCGTGTCTGTTGGTGACACTGCCAAGTTATTCGTATGCGCAACATGACAGGAGACGATAGACAGCGGTGATGCACAATGCCACGACATGCCAGCGAGCTCGGTTAGAGGAAACAGGCTCATATAAAACGAGAACTCAACGTTGTGTTCTCATAAAGCAAACTTGAAGACATTGACCAGCAGCACCTAAGACAAGACCGCAGACGAACAACAACAATGCAAAGACTTCCCTCAACGACCCACGAAGAGCAGCCCCTGCTGGGGCTCATGCAGGTTTCTAGGGAAGGTGAGTGTTCGATATGCCTTGCTCAGGCTGGGGACACCATGATGCAGATGTCCTGCCTTCACCTGATCTGCACCAAGTGCAACCTCGCGAAAGTTGCCCTCAGGACAGGTAAGCATGGCTCGTAATACTCAGCTGAGCCTTCCATCTGCTCACAAGCTTCGTTCTCAACCAGGGGAGGCCGGCAAGCTCAAGTGCTGCGTGTGCACTCGCGTTCAGCCAACCACCGATGTGAGGGGTCATCCCTCCGAGGTTGACGGTGACGAAGAAGTGAGGCAGCAGAAGCTCCTCAGCGACGGAGGAAAGGAGATAAGTCTCGACGAGGCGGAGGAGGAGGAGGATGCGGAGGAAGATTCATTACTCACCATCGTGGAGCTCGAGAACCGTGCCCAGGGCCCCGACGTCAATGTCGTGGTCATGGGCCAAGCGGGTTCCGGCAAGTCGCAACTCGTGCGCTCGATCGTTGGCCGCCACGCCCAGCCCTGGGCAGGCGCTCCGGCGCAGCTCTCAGACGAAGGATGGTGGACGCCCTATAAGACCCATCCCAGGTCCAAGATCACCTGGTGGGACTCCAAGGGAATTGACTCGTGGAGCAACAACGGCTCGCTGCGCATGATCGAAGCGATGGTCAAACTGGAGGCAGAGTCCTTCAACGTGGACTTTGTAGTCATTACCATCAACGGGCAGCAGATGGTGCGTGTCGCTTGTCAACACTTAAGCTTGCTTGATTGCGTGTGGAGCTGAGAGGCTCAAACTGCATTGTTGTGTGGACAGGTCGGAGCTGTGGTGGAGCCGTTGCACATATTGCTCGAGGCGCTCAACTCCTTGGGCAAGCACGTCGCCATAATGGTGATCAACAAAGGGCGCTCGCCGGAGGGACTGCGTGCGCGCCCTGTGCTGAGCGCAGTGCTGGCGCAGTTGGGCGGAGCATCGCCGATCAGCGACAACCTCACACAGATCAAGATGGACAATGGAGGGACGGTCAGCCTCTTTGCGACCTCCTCTGATGTGGGAACCAGCGATGGAAATGTCTCCAGGTTCCATTTGCAGGAGCTGTTGTTGTGCATCCTCGACGCCCTGCCTCTCGACAGGCGTACGTCCCAATCCATCACTGTTCCTCAGCGCACAAGGACCGCTAACACATTGGGTGTCTCTCACACAGGCGTGGTCTTGCCACAGCCAGCAAGGGAACGTCCTAGACAAGCCCAAATACCAGTGCTTGCTATCCTACTTGGGTGGTTCGGGGCCACCACGATCGCGTTGAGCCTCATCACGGCCTAATTGCAGTGTTGTACAACTTTCTTCACCATTAAATATTGCGTGTTTTTATTGTTACAATAGTTGCTCCACACCAACACACCCACCCACCCACACAGACATAACCACACCTCTTGATGCTCGTCGAAGGGTCTAGTCCACAGCCAGCAGGGACAGAGGGTCGAGCTGCTTCGAGTCATCGGAGTTACTCTTCGAAGCGAGAAGGCCCACCAAGAGCATCACTATTCCGCTCACGATCGGCTCAGACAGCATGACCGAGCAGAGCAGAGTCGCCATGGAGCCTCCTTTGGTATTTACCAGCCACTCTGTTGTGGGGCGCTTGATGTGTTTATGTCCGATCACACTCACTCAACTGTGTCTCAAGCCAGAGCAATGTGAGGAGAACAAACCTTTGTCGTGGCATGGCAGAGAGCACACCAGGGCGCATGTGATCAGCTCGTTAATGCCCTCTTGCGGAATGGCCGGACCGTATGGGCTCGCCGCGTGCGCGGTGGAGTTGACATAGAGCGAAAACACATCCGGTGCCTTGGTGGCCACGAACTTGTCCACGAACGCGTTGTACTTACTCCAGCTGGAGTGAGGCTGCGCTTTCACGTCGTCTCTCCTTTGTGTCTGCTCCGATTGGCCGAGCGAGGACATATCAGAGGTAACGAGCATGTACCCGGTCCCGCGAGCGCGCAGCTGCTTCAGAAACCTCTGCAAACGATCAGCCCTTGCCTGCATCAGAGAACAACCAAACTAGCATCAGTATTGGTGTGCGCGCGTAAGTAAGGATCATGTGGCGCAGGAAGCCACCTTGTGCCAGGCGCGGATGACCACAACGACGAGCTTGAACTGGAATCCGTGCGTGGATTCCGCTTGGCCGATCCTGGCCAACAGCTTGTCTGCGTTCCTTCTGCTCCACGACGGCAAGCCCTCGCTGTCCCACCATCGCACCTGCGACTGCGCGTGCGAGCGGTAGGCCGACCATCTGCTCGAGGATGACTTGAGAGCCGGCGCGCCGGTGATCGCCGACACCAGCGTCGTCTTGCCGGCGCCTTGCGCTCCCACCACGGCGATGTCAACGGTGTCATTGCGGTCCATGATGTGACGTTCGATGGCCCATCCGAGTGCAGGCGGAGAGGGTGGGCCGTTGACAGGCCGGAGGAGCTCGATCAAGGTGGAGCACGCCTGCGTGAACGATTGGGCGTCGATGCGGAAGCGAGGAGGATTGCTTGAGAGTACCAGCTTACGACACAGGGCGCACGCCTTGTCTGCGGTCACGAACCGCCACATCAGCGATGACCTTATGGAGGGGAGAGGGGCTGATGGGGCGGGGGACGTACTCCACTTGAGGAAACAGGCCGAGCAGATGGAATGACAGCAGGACAGCTGCACAAACTCTGTGGCGCTTCCGCACACGCAACATTCGGCCACCTCGGAGAGCTGCGTTAGCGTCTCGATAAGCTGTCTGTTGGCCATTCTCCTTCTTCTGTGCAGTTGGTTTGTGTTTGTGCGAACTGCCGGTGAGTCTGAGGCGTCCATCTCACGCTGCAGCAAACCAGTCGTTCAAGGAAGCGCTAAAACGCCAGAACTTGTTGGCCATATCCGTCGATGTACACGAAACGACGTCTCCACCCGCACATGGGATTCATCGTCCTGGTCAGCATTCAAATAACTCGCCGTGTTGCGCCAGGTCTGTCTCCAGAGCTCTGCGGAGGTAAAAATTTTATTTCTCCGCGGCTTGGGGCCTGACAACCAACAAACACATATCGCGCACAAGAAGAAGATGACGACGACCTGGCCGATCGGCTTATGCGGCCAGCCGGTGCCATGCGTGCCGTGCGAGCTGGCAGGTCTCGCCTGCAGCGGGTAGCTCTTAAACCTCCCCCCCCCCCAATGGTGCTGGTTGTTGAGGTTGAGGTTGACAGGTCAGGACGAAGTCCTCTTCAACTAACCTGGGCCACTCGATGCAGAGGGGTGCCATGCGAAGGTTGCAAAGCACACAACTCGATCGACAACTGCTTTAGTTTGGTCAAACGGCGCCCACGAGGCCGACCCCGCAGTCGTTCCCCTCGCGGTACGCTAAACTCTCCGCACTCCATGTGTTATCGTCCCATTGACGATCGTGCTGGCGCAGACGAGAAGGCACCCAGGCGCCAAGTGCAGGTGGCGATCCTGCCTCAGCCCGTGGCTCCAGTCCCTCAGGCGCCCTTCATCGAGCCAGGACTGCCTCCTGCTCCGACCACTAACATTGCTCCGTCAAGCTCTTGCACCACGTCTGGCCCGTCCGAGACGCAAGCTCCGCTGCAGCCGCCGCTGCCATCCGATCCGGTAGGCGCTGGCTGGATCAAAGCCAACTCGGACGATGCCTTCACGGAGGTCTTTCGGGTAATGGCCAAGCGTGTGCTCCAGCTCGAGCGCGAGAACGCGCGCCTCAAGAAACGTCAACGCAAACATCATCAGCGAGGGGTGCACACGAACGAGGATCTCAGATCGCTCGCTCAGAACACAGAGCAGGGGGCCGCCTGCTGCGCTAGGTCGGGGCCCTCTCTGCCTCAGCTCTACTCCAACACTGTCATGCCCTTCACCTTCAATCACTCGCCGATAGTGATCCAGCAATTCCCCTTCATTCGGGACTACGATCTATGCGGCCAGCCCTTTGTCGGCGCCGACGTCGAGTACGTGCCCACGTGCCCTTCAGCCACATGCTCTCTTTCCTGTGCACATCCTTGTACGTGACTTACCTCTCCCTGGTGTGTGCAGGAAGCCGGCGATGGTGCAATCCTTCAGCGGATTCATGAAAGCGCGCACCGTGTTCGCCAACCCGCAGATGTGTCGCTTGCTGGGGTACTCGCAGGAGGAGATGGTGCTCGAGCCGATGACCCTCACCATTCGCACGCCCGAGAAGACCTGGCTGCTCCATCGCCTGCTCCTCGGCATCGGGTAACTGTGCAGTTTCCTTCTCGCCCTCCTCCTGCTCCGACTCTCTCTCACACCCTTAACACAGCGAGCAGGCGATGGGCGTGAGCGGCATCATATCGAGCCGCGTGGAGATGATGCAGCGAAAGGGCGACATGCTGCACGCCAACGTCAGGGCACAGTTCTTCTACGGGCCCACGGGGCAGGTACGCTCGGGCGCGCAGCTGGGATGACGGACAGACTCTCTCTCTCTCTCTCTGACATCATCACTCCGTCGTCCTCTCCAGCTGCGATGCTCCATTTTCCGCGTGGATGAGGTGACGAGGGTGGAGAGTCCTCCCTGGGCGGCGGAGCAAGGCGCGGCTGAGCAATGCGACGAGGAGCAGCACCGCCAGAGGCTGGAGCTGTACAGCGCGCAGATCCGCCAAGCAGAGGCGGAGGAGTGGAGAACGTTCTGGGAGCTGTACTCCCGAGTCGACGGCGACAGCACGACGGCGCTCGACAGCGGGCTGCGCACTTGACTGTCTCGCTTGAGCGTTGCTGGTGAATAGCTTGTGAATAGAAGAGAGCGTCCGATGGTGATGGGAGAGGACCACATGTCCATGTACTCGATGCTACGTACGTGCAGCTGTGCCCACCGCACGCTCACACACACACACACACACACACACACACACACAACACAACACCAGGCTGCTGATGAACGTCGTGGCGGTTGCGGTGCGACAGGCACGCGAGCGTGCTGTGCGCACAATAGATAAGGAGGGCAAAGGAAACAAAGCTAGGGGGGAAAATGCTGAGTCATCGTCTGTCGGTAGTCGGCTGTCGGTGCCATCACGCTCAGCTCTTGCTGTACTTCTCGAGGTACCAGGCGGCCGTCTTGCGAATACCCTCTTCGATCGTGACCTGGTGGTCAAGGGTCGAGGAACGCGCAGAGGCAGAGTGAGCCAAGATTTGCAGCACGGAGGCAAGGTCAGTGGCGAGCGGGGAGGGATGAGAGCGCACCTGTGGGTCATAGCCAAGCAGCTGCTTGGACTTGCGGAGATCGGCAAAGGTAATCGGGACATCACCAGGCTGCACGCGCACATGGTGATGGAGTGAGATGCATTTGCGCGGTAAGCGCGTGAACCGGCACACATACGCACGCAGATTGCAAGAGAGAGAGAGAGAGAAAGGGAGGGAGAGGCGTCTACGCGTGGCCTACGCACCTGAGGTGACATCTGGTGGATCACGGCCTTCTTCCCCACGGCATCTTCCACGACCTCGATGAAGCTAAAATGCGATCGTGGGCGCAGAGATGAGAGCGAGAGAGGAGTGTGAGCGATAGGACGCGGTCAGACGGGCGCCGAGAGTGTGTACCGATTCAGGTCGACTGTTCGCGAGTTACCCAGGTTGAAGAGCTGCAGCTCGGCAAAGGGCCTGTCGATAGCCGCCACGATGCCCTGATGAAGCGAGTGTTAGCTCTGAGGGTTGAGCTTAAGCGGATGGCCTTTCTACGGTACCTTGACGATGTCAGAGACGAAGGTGTAGTCACGCGACGTCGTACCATCGCCATACTTGTCAATGGGCGTGCCTCTGCACAGCGGCATACGCATTAGCCAGTTGCGCGCTGTGTGTGTGTGCGCGTGCGCGTGAGTGTGCAGTGGTGCATGAGCTTTGTAACGAACTTGGAGATGGCGTCGATGAACTTGAAGGGTGCCATGTCTGGTCGTCCCCGAGGTCCATACACGGTGAAGAATCGTAGGCCGGACATGGGGATGCCGTACAGGTGGTTGTAGG
This sequence comes from Acanthamoeba healyi, assembly GCA_000826305.1. Classification (NCBI taxonomy): domain Eukaryota; phylum Discosea; order Longamoebia; family Acanthamoebidae; genus Acanthamoeba; species Acanthamoeba healyi. The sequence goes on from CDFA01017258.1 coordinate 17,757, forward strand.
TCTTGGCCAGCAGCTCGCATCCCTGCACCATGTTCATTCAAACGTACGTCCGTGAGTGCGACGCACGCAACACCATCACGCGCCAAGTGAGCTTGACAGTCGCACGTACCCGCTTGGTTGCCGCATAGGGGCTCACCTGTGGAGTGGAGTGACTGTCAGCTTGGCATGAACAGGACGTAGAGCCGCCGCTATGACATGGCGCGGTGGAGGAGAGCGTACGGGACTGTCCACGCGGTCGGTCTCGGCAAAGGGCACCTTGGTATTGTCGCCGTAGACGGACGACGACGAGGCAAAGACAAAGTTGGTGACCTTGAAGTCGCGCGCCATGTCCATCATCACCAGCGTCCCTGATCGTCACGCCACACGACAGATAGGCACATCAGTCAACCGCCACTGCCTCGCCACACATCACAGCCGATCCACCACTAGAGGACGACGAGGAAGACGAGGACGATGTTCCCTACCCTGAATGTTGGAGTGGATGTAGACGTCGGGGTTCTGGATGGAGTAGCGCACGCCGGCACGAGCGGCGAGGTGGCAGATGTGCGTGACCGGCGCGCCCTTGGCCTCGGCCTCCTCGAAGATCTGTTGCATGGCCGCGCGGTCTGCCACGTCCTTCCGGACCACCGTCAGCCGGCCGCTCGTCGCTTCCCTGTTGTTGTCATAGTCACCATCAGTGTCATCATCATCATTGACGTTGACGTTAGCCAGCAGTGTGTATGGGTCACACGTTGCGTTGCAACACAGCAATAACTAACTTGTGTGATGTGGCAGGTGGCGAGGACGTGGTGGGCGTGGTGGTGGGGAGGCAACGTACGTGCGGGCAAAGGCGGAGAGGAGGGCGAGGTTGTCCTCCTTGATGGAGATGTCGTAGTAGTCGTTGACCTCGTCCACCACGATCACGTCGTCGCCTCGGCCCAGCAGCGCGAGCGACGTGTGCGAGCCGATGAAGCCCGCGCCGCCCGTGACGAGGACCACACGCTTCTGCCCCGCGGGCCACTCGCCCACGATCTCGGCCATCGACGTCGAGTAGTGCAAATCTCCATCTCCCTCTCCTCCCAATCGCTGCCTCGGGACTCGCGCCGACGAGGCGGCCAGGAACCAGAGCAAGAGGCCCGACACGACCGCCGCCAGGATCCATTTGTTACGCGTGGACCACCCGTCCGCCCCCGCCAGGAAAGCCTCCACTGGCGCTGTGGCCCGGCTGTTGCCCCAGGGGGTCTGATTGTGCATCACGAGATTTGACGATTTGGCTTTTTTTGACTTTTGGCGCTTTTCTTTCGGATCGCCCCGACATTACATTAGAAATGTCGGAGGAAATTGTAAAGAAAAGAAGCTTGATTTTTTTGGCTGTTGGTTCCTGCCATCTCTTATTTCTGGGATTGGAGTGGACCTGTTGAGCTTGTCCATTGCTGTGTCAAGGTCAGAGAGAAGAGTGGCAATAGAGAATCGTTTTAAATCGGGAGGATGACGCTCAAACAGGCCTGCTTTACGCGACAGTGTTGGGCATTCGTGCTCTCCATCGTCATGATGGGCGTCTTGATCATTGCACTGGCCACTCCTTGGTATGCCATCCTTCGCCCCCGCGCCCTCCCCGCCTCAAATCGCGCCTCCAATCTCCATTTTGTTCATTTTACACTTTCGCTCGTGAAACTCAATCGCGATTTCTTTATTATGACCGTCACACCCAAGGTACACGTTGGAGGAGTCCACGTACTTCATCTTCCCGCCGTACGAAGGCGAAGGCGACGCTCTGATCAACTTCTACTGGAACGGCGTCGTCATCGTGTTCGAGCCCAGTGCGCAAAGCCAACCCAACGTTCATTGCACATACCACCACGCCCACGCTTTGTGCCAAGACTAACTGCGTGTGTGGGAAATGCGTGTGTGTGTGGGCGCACGCGTGTGTGTGGTGTGTGTGCGTACGTGCGTTATGTGTGTGTCGTGTGTATGTGTGTGTGCGTGTGGTGTACGATCGTGAACAGTACATGATAAGTCGTTCACCAAGTCCTACTCGTGGGATTACCTCGACGAGGTGGGATCGACGAACGCGCGGACCGCCAAGCAGACCTACCTGTTGACGATGGCGTTCACCATCCTCACGCTGCTCCTCACCGCTCTCCTATCGCTCCTCATTCTGTTTTGCCTGATCATCAAGAGGTATCTCAAGCCCTCTCCTCCCGTCCTTCGTGTGACGACCAGCACCTCACGCATGCACGCACTTCACACTTCACAGCTTCCGCAAGAAGCTGGACCAGATCCTGGACTACAAGACCAAGTGGATCGTCTTCTTCACCGGGTAAGGAGGACTCACAGCACCAGCAAGCCTCACCAGCACACACACGTGCACCAACACCGTGGTGACCCTTTCTCACGGGAACTGTTGATGTCTGATAGGTTCCTCGTATTCATCCTGGCCATGGTGTCGTGGAGCATCTTCTTTGACTTTGAAGAGGGCCTCTCGGTACTACTGGCTGCCTACTGGCACCCTCAGCCTCGGCTCGTCCCTGCTTTGATCTGACCCTCCATTCTGGTGCTGCAGGAGATGAACTTTGGTGGCTGTGAGGGCCAGTGGTGGTGCGGCGCGTTCGTGGGTGAGTCACCTCTCATCCTCTACACGTGTGGTCGTGCGCTCGTGCGATCGTGCATTCGTTCATCTGTGGCGTCCTTGGCCCAAGCGGCTGATCTCTTCTTGCTCGTGTGCAGGCGTTTCCAACATCACCTTCCAAAACACGGCCGGGGAATCGGTGACGATGAACCTTTCATGGGCGCCATCAGGTTCGGCAACCACTGCCACGGCTTACACTCCCTCTCTCTCTCTTCCCGACACTGCTGGTTCCTTGAGTACTCACACCGGTGCGTGCGTTTGCGTGGCCAGTCGGATGGGTGTTTGGGCTGGGCGGCACGGTCGTGAGCTTTTGGCTGGCGTTCCTTCTGCTCGTCGTCAAGCAGGAGAACTACGAACGAGTCAACGTCAACGACTACATCTGGTGATCGATCACTACTCGCCTCACCACACGTCACCTCCTCGCCCTGCTCCTCAGCTCATCAATTTTGAACCTCTCTCGTCTATTTATTAACCTCCTCACTCAGCTGCTACGTTGTACATGACCCTTTCACGAACACGACAAGATCACCCTCTCTTCTCGCTTTCTCTCTTTCTTGCTCTTCCTCTTGCTCCACTCACACGGCGTGCGGGGCTCATTGCAATGAGGCGTGGGCGAACTTGTTGTGCGTGTCGGACTGTAGGAGCAGGATGGTGACGAGCAGCGCACCCGCGACGATGGGAGAACCGGCAAGACCGTCGAGGGTCTTGGCGAATGACCCGCCTGCGAGTTCGGCTTGTTGATCTTCGCGTGCCATCTCGTCCACGTTCGTGCTCCTTGCTGACACGTTCGTCCTCCTTTGACTAGGCAGAGACGCGAGGACACACAGGAGGAGCTCGTTGATGCCCTGCTCGGGGATCACGCCCAGCGGCGTGGTACGCTTCACCGCCTCGACGTAGCAGCCGAACATGGCGACCTTGCCCGAGGCACTGACAAACATGTCGGCATAGGGCCCGAGCTCGGTGGGCTGCCCGTACGCCTGCATCACTCGACGCTTCTCCGTCTTGGCTGAGGCCCAATGCGCCTCGGAGCCCATGGCCGTCGTCACCACCACGAAGCGCTTCTTCGATCGCTCCAGGCGATCCAAGTACTCGCGGAGACCAGGCATCGTCACCTACAGATGATTAATCAACACACGTACATGCTACCACCACAAACAGCGAGCGAGTTGAGGAAGTTACTCACCTGCTGGGATGGGCGCACAACTATCACCACCAGGTCGAATCTCGTGCCCGCCTTCTCCATGGCCGCCATGGAGCGTGTCAGCGTGCGCACCTCGTGCGCGGCCCAGCACTCCAAGCCTGGAGAGTCCCACCACGTGATTCGCGACTCGCTGCTCGTACGGTAGCTCGCCCAGCTCGAGGTGGTGGCGCGAAGCGAGGGCCCAGCAGGAACGTCGCGACCCGTCAGCGTGGCGATCAGCCTCGACTTGCCCACGCCCTTCATGCCCACCACGGCGATGTTGGCCTCGATGTTGTGACCCCACTGTCCTTGCGCGCCCTCGCTCGTAGCGTCGCTGTCGCTCTCCTTGATCTCCACCCCAATCAGCTTGGGTGCTGGGTGCGCCGCAGCACACACCGGACAGACGACCAACGACGCACCACCAGCGCCTGCGTCGCGCAATAAGACTCAGATGGTTCTTGTGGATGGGAAGGGATGTGGTCAGTGTGGTGGCGACCTACCTTGCTGGAGCGGCAGGCGACCATCGGTGAAGCAGTTGTCGCAAAGGACGTGGTAGCAGGGGAGAAGGACAAAGTGCCTCCGAGGCTGCTTGCCACACCGCTTGCATCCGACGGCGGCGTCAGGCAAGGGTGCGGTGAGCACGTACTGGCAGGAGGGCTGTGGTGTGGGGTTGTAGTGGTTAGGATCCATTGTGCAGAACACAGCTGTGTGAAGCCTATTTGAGCATCCCTCCACAATGGCCCGCCATCTCTTTTCACCACTGACAAGAGCAGACACCAGTCAAGATAGGAGCTCAAGATCGGAGTTAGTAGTAGATGGTTGGTTGGTTGCACCTCAACGGCGTATATGGACATGAATAAGACATGAATTGACACTTTCGTCGATGTCGGGTACTCCAATGGTCTCCACTCAACTGAACTGAATCGATCATGCAGCACACAACACTGACACTGACACTGACATTGATGATGGCCGGGGCCGGGGTGAGTGGTTGATGCGAAGAGTGATCGTCATGGGCAACGACGAGGAGCACAACGACCTCATGGTGCGCCACCTGCGACACCACTTTGGCACGATGTTCGACGTGGTCGGCCTGGACCAGGCCAGCTATGTGGCGGCCACGGGCCAGAGCGGCAACATCCCCCGAGGCGAGACGGCCGAACAGAGGGTGCGCTGGCTCGTAGGAACCGAGCGGTTCCAGACCTTCCCCGCTCCTTTCATCGTCGTGCTTCATCAGGTCGACGACACTGTACGTTGTTCGCCCCAGTGGTGCTCTCCTCCTCCTCTGACGTCGCACGCGAACCCTCACCTGGGTTCTCCTCCAGAACGTTTGGACGCAGAACCTCCTCGCGGCGCTGCAGTGTCTCGCCGTGTACACCCGCGTGTTCGTCATGGTGGCTGGCGACAACCAGGCGATCAAGGAGTACTGGGGCCAGGAGATCCTCGAGTGGGAGATCACCAACGTTGTCTCGCTGAAGGCGCTGAGCTATATGCGAGACCGGGGCCACCAGGACGCCCTCGATCTCGGCGGACTCATGCTCCGCGACACGGCCCCACCAACGGTCGCCCAAATGCCATTGCGCAGACAGGACATGCCCACTTGGATCGTCGTCTTGGTCTGCCTGTCCGCTCTTGGCGGTGTGTATGGTCCCGGCCGCGACCTCTTAACTTGGGCACTAGGAAAGAAGTGATCATGTTTTACACGCAAAATTATGCGGCAAACGAGAGTACCGTCACCGTCGTGGGGTCAGCTGCCTTCCTCTCCCGTCAGCAATCTCAGTTGTACTTGCTGTTGTGGTAGTCCTCGGCGGGGTCCGTGATGGTGGCATCGACGGCCAGGCCCGTGCCATCGCCGGAGTTGATCGAATAGGCCGCCGTACCGGCGCTGAATCGGTACTCGGTGGCGTCCTTGGAGGTCGCGGAGGCGGGCACGATGACCTGATCCGGCTGGGTGAAGCCGGCGTTGGCCGCGGCCAGCTGGAAGCGGAGGGCCGAGTTGCGGATGCCGTAGCCAAAGTAGATGGCCAGGCCGATGGCGGTCCATACGAGCACTCGGTAGAAGGCCTCGATGGGCAGCGATGAGATGAGGTAGATGTTGACCAGCACGCCGACGGACGGGATGAGCGGCACGAGCGGGCAGCGGAAGGTCGTGGGCAAGTCGATGGTCTCCAGGGCCAGCAGGTAGCCAAAGAGGATGAGCACGGGCGAGCCGGTGAGCACCTTGGCGTACCACGGCGTGGTGAACTGCCAGGTGAACGAGAAGGCCAGGCAGGAGCAACCAAAGGCCAACACTATTCCAGCGATGCGCACCGGGTGCTCTGGGCTCCGATACCTGAGATGCAAGGTGAGCAGACTTATAATACGACACGGCATGCCCGCGACACCAGAAGAACACGAAGTGATTACCTGAGAACGAGAACGCTGCTGCACACGATGGTGAAGGCCATGAGAGTGCCGATCGAAATCATGTCAGCCAGATCATCGAGATCGAAGAGGAACGCAATAGTTCTGCACGTGATGAGAAGAGCGTTTAGTATGGGTGCATGGTAGCGTGGCATGTCCTACAGCAGCGCTCAGTGCGTACCCAGCCACGCATCCGGTGATGAGGGTGCCATAGACGGGCACCTGTCGGCTGTTGAGCTTCTTGAACAGCGGCGGCAGAAGACCCTGCATAACGACATTCACGTTAGCGTCGAGCCAGCACACGGTAGATGACTCAAGGCAAAAAGACGTACATCGACGGACATCTGGTAGAAGATGCGAGGCTGGCCGAGCAGCGAGGCAAAGGTGGTCGAGGTGAGGGTGGAGACAGAACCCGCGGAGATGATGATCGCGGCCCACGTCATTCCCTTGTCCTGAAAGGCTCGCGATAGAGGCGCATTGATGTCCACGTTCTTGTACGAAACCATTCCTGACCGCGACGCACGCACACAACATCACCATTAGGCCTACGAGCGTGTCGCGTGTAGAGAACGTTACAAGTGTCAGTGTACCAGTGATGACGAGAGAAACGCCGACATAAAGGGCGGTAGCAATGCCCAGAGTGCCACCGATACCGATTGGCAGATCGCGGCTCGGGTTGGCCACCTCGCCGGCCAGGGTCGTTACACTGTCAAACCCTACTCGCGCACACGTTCATATGAGCTCTTGCGGAATAGGTGACGGCCGTGCGCGCGCGCATGTGTGTGTGTCAGGTGCGTACCGATGAAGGAGAAGAAGACCGTGCCGGCGCCCTTGAACGAACCCTCGAAGCCGAACGGGAAGAACGGGTCCCAATTGTTGGTGTCGATTTCCGTTGCTCCCAAACTGTTGCTCGCGATGATGGAGACAGGTCAGCCAGGTGAGTGAGAGTTGACGGGTGGTGGAGAGGACAAGAAGGCGTCGTGGGCGGTGACGTACATGATGACGAACAAAATGATCGCCACGTTGAGGATGGTGATGCCGAGATTGAAGCGCGACGAGTTCTTAACGCCAAACAAGAGCAGCAACGACATAGCTACCACAATGCCCGCGGCAAGAATGCTGAGACCAAGCGCGAGTGTAAGACACATACGAACAAGTGCAAGGGGCTGACGTGCATGGGCGTTGGAAACGAGGTCAAGTTACCTGACCGAGAAGAACGCAGTGATGGGATGGCCGGAGAGCCAGTCTGGAATCGTCACGCCCACGATCTTGAAGAAGTCGTGCACGTAGCCGCTCCACCCTCGTGCCACCGCTGCAATCATCACGCATGCGGGTGAGTCGTGACTGAATCGTTTACACACGCACACGTCGCACGACAAACGTACCAGAAGCACTCAGCGCGTACTCTAATGTGAGGTTCCAACCGATTCTGCACCATCAGCACGACATCACGACGATCAGCCTCGTCGGGAGTGCAAGCCAGGAAGCGAGCGTGGTGAAGTGCGCGCGAGGCAGAGGCGGCGGGAGGGGAGAGTGCGCACAGCCATCCGAGGATCTCGCCGACGGTGACGTAGGCGAAGGTGTAGGCCGAGCCCGACACGGGGATGCGCGCCGCGAACTCAGCGTAGCAAAAGGCCGACATGAGCGATGCGAACGCGGCGTAGAGGAACGACAACACGATCGCCGGACCCGCCCTGTGCACGATTTGTGAGAGGGGGGGGGGTAGAGCATCCTCGTTAGCCTTGGCGCACCAATTTCATTGCCAATAGATTGAATTAAAATGAAAAAGATAAAATCGAATTTAATGAAATGTAGGGGGGGAGGTGCTACGCACTTGTCGCGGGCGACGACGCCGGTGACGACGAATATGCCGGCACCCACGGTGGAGCCGATGCCGTAGGCCGTCAGATCCCAGACCCGCAGCACCTTGGCCAGGTTGTCCGAGCCCTTCTCGGCATCATCGCTTTTCTTTATCGGAAATGTTCGCCACATGGCGCCCCAGGTGTAGGCCCGGGGCAGGGCGCCGGCGGACGAGGGCGCGTAGCTCGCCCCCACCCCTCCCCCGCCTCCGCCCTGCACGATTTCCGACTTCTCGTTGGCCGTGCGCCACCACATCGCCTGCTCTCCTGCTACTCTACGAGATGAAAAGACCGCGCCAAGCCGACCCGACAAGTTTGCACTACGCGCTCCGGCCATTCCCGCATTGGCCGGGAGGTGATGACGAGAGCGCGATCGCCACACACCACACGACGCTGGTGAGGCCTCAACCAGCGGGTCTGGGCGAGTGTGCACAACTGAGCACCAGTCCACTCCTACGGCACTCTGAGGGCAAGCACCACTTGGCTTGCCTGTGTGAGGCCTGATCATCACTACCACTGTCTGAGTGACAGCTTCACCTCCCACAGTGCTCACAGCGCTGTCTTGGTCAGTCTGGCAGTCCACGTGACAGAGATGATGGCTTTATCGTGGTAGGCCAGAGCCATCGCCGAGCTGGGGGTGAGTGCGGTTCAGCTGCCGCGGTAGGTGGAGTAGCCGTGGGCGGAGAGGAGGAGCGGGACGTGATAGTGCTGGCCAGTCTCAACCTGGAACACGATCTCCACGTAGGGGTACAGAAACTTCTGCAGTTCGTGTGCATACATGATGGTGGTGGCCTCTGTGAGATCATGAGCGAGCGAGCCAAGGAGGAAGCGAGGGACAAAACGCACCGCGACGCCGATGCGTTGGAAGTAGGCGCTGGTGTCGAAGCGCAGCTTCCAGGTGCCGGCGGCGATCGGCGGGAACATGGACGACGTCACTCGCCCATCGGCGTCCGTGGCCGACCCGAACTGCGCCTCCCAGTCCGCGCTGCTCTCCACCTCACCTGACACCCAAACCCAATTATTTTTAATTAGTTTTTTCAAATAGAAAAATAAATAACAAATTCTATTGTGAATTATTTCTCATTGTCACCTGGGTTCTATTTATTTATTTCGATTAAATTAAATCGCTGGGGGGGGGTACCAGTGGAGGGTCGGAGACGGAACAGGGTGACGGGGAGGGCGGAGGCGGGCTTGCCGAGGGTCGTGTCGAGGGCGTGGGACGAGAGGCTGTTCAGGAACTTGATGGTGCTGCTGGTCGTGGTGGAGGTGGAGGGGGAGCTGGTGGCGGAGGCACCGGCATCCACGGCCGCGACGTGGCGCTGCGCGATGAGGGGCGACGACGTGTCCAAATGGCCGCCCACCGTCCACAGCCGTCGATTGGCGCTCGAGCGCAGTGACAGGGCCCTCTCCGGGTGCGCAGCTGCGGCGTTGATCATCATCTCCATCTCTCACAGACCAGCAACGAAAGCTTGCAGGTCGCCCCCTTGCCGAGTATTGCTCGCCCGCGGCCCGATATTAATTATGAATAAAATTACGAAATCATATCGAATTCAATTTCAAATTTTCGAAACTGTCGCGTGAAATTTGGGTTTCAGCCAAAGGAAGAACTGAACCGCAAGATGGAAGAGGAGGACAAGATGGGGACGAGCACCGGCCCAGGCCAACAAGAAGAAATGGGCGGGGAGGACGAGGTACTGGATCACGTGGTGCAGCTCTCTGATGACGCTCTGCTCCTCGTCTTTGGTCTACTGTCTGCGCGCGACCTCCACCGCACCTCGGCCGTTTGCTCGAGGTACCACCCCCCCTCTCTCGTCTCTCTCGTCTCGCCTTGTGGTTGATGACGAAGGTGATCAGGTGGCGAGCGGTGGCCCATGCCGACGCCCTGTGGCGTCCGCTCGTGTATCGCACGTTCGGTCGGGCTGACGAGGCCGAGCTGCGCCGACAGGCTGGCGCGGGTGAAGACGAAGAGGATGCGGCGATGGTCGCCGACGAGATCGGCGGCAGCGATATCTTGTGGAAGACGGTCTACCGTGGTCTCATCGCCGAAGCCCTGCCCGTCCGGGCTGTCCTCAAGGACAAGGTGCGATCGAAAGGCGCCTAACGTGTGAGAGTGTAGAGATGGTGACAATCGATGCCTTGCGTTAACAGACGATCTTGATTCTGGGCGACGCCGGGGTGGGCAAGACGACCTACGCCCAATGCTACCTCGCACCTCAGTCCGCGTCTTCATCGAATGGCGGTACGTGGTGCCTCTCTCCTTGTGTTCGGCCGCAGTATCACCGCTCTCTCCTGTTTGGCCCCTCACTCACCTCTTCCCTGGCACACGACGACAACAGATCATGTCGTCACAAAGAAAGAAGGCTTAACGAGGCGACTGATCGAGATGATCCCGCTGCGAGGCACGGGCAAGCATCGTCTCACCCTGCCCACCAACTACGGCCCGATCAACGTCACCCTGTGGGTTCGTTCCCTGCAGGCCACTTCTCCTCGCTGCTCCGCTCACCGTGGAGCGACATGGTGGCGTGCGTCCAGGACCAACCAGAGCACAACGGCGAGATGCGCGACGAGCTGTTGTACGTTTGAGCGCGTCGCCCTCTCTCACAAAGCTGTGTGGTTGTGACACCTCTGCTGCTTGTGATCCTCGCGCTGATGGTGGATCGATTGTTCGCGATCAGAGCGGCGGGCCAGGCGGTCATCATCATGTTTGACATCACCTCGCGCCAGACCTACAACCACGCCGGCCTGTGGCACAAGTACGCTCTTGGCGCGCACACACAGAGAGGCTCGGGATTGCCCTGACCACCATGATGCGCCGTTGTGTGCATCACAGAGCTGTGACCAGAGTGCACCAGAGTGCGCCGATGGTGCTGGTGGGCAACAAGCTGGACAATCACTATCAGCGCGCGGTGCAGCGCAAGCACGTGATGTTCCACCGACGCATGGGCATGGACTACCACGAGATCTGTGCGCTGGACAACTACAACTGGGCCAAGCCGCTCGAGTCCATCTTCGCCAAGTTCACCGGGTAAACGCACACGCACACACGCACTAGGGGCACATGTGATGATGACTGTCGTGGTTGTGGCGTGCAGGAAGAGTGTGAAGATTCGCACGGGGGAGCTGAGCTTGCACGAGCCGCGGATCAAGCTGGGCAGCGAGTTCTTCGCGGGCATCGAAGAAGCGCTCACCAAGCCTACCCCCATCCCGCCTGCGATCTCGGCTGCCTACCAGGCCTACCTCTATGCTGAGGGGCGCCTGTAGGCACGTTGACGGCTGGACTAAGCTAATTGTGTATGATGTATAGGCCTACCACGCCACGCTGCACAGGTGAGAGAGAGAGAGAGAAGAGAGAAGAGAAGAGAACGCTTGTGTCGGCCTTGGAACAGTGCTTGGTGGTGGGCGGAGGTGGCGATCACGTCGTCATCGTCATCAGAGGTAGGTGAAGTTGAATCTGCCGAGGGTCTGCGGGAGGGACGAGATGATGGGACCATACTGGGACGCGTTATCGTAGAGCTCAAAGATGGGCACCGCCAGCAGCTTCAGGTTCTTGGGCACCGCAAACACACCTGAGATTGTGTGCGTGTGCGTGGTCAAGGAGGTGAGAACAAGCATTGTGACACGATGAGCTGAGTGACACAATGCGTGTGGCGGCGGTGGTCAGCGAATGAGGCACAAGACGTACATCGCTCGGGGAGCTGGACCAGGAATATCTTTTTACACTCTTTGGGTCGGGTGATGTGCGGCGGAATGTACGGGTACTGCACACGCACGCACGCACGCACACACACACACAGAGAGAGAGAGAGATGACGTTAGCCGTCGCTCACGCGATCTCACGGATCGAGGGCACAAGCGTGTGACATGCGCGCCCACGGGCAGGCTGGTGCGTAATACCTGTAGTGTCTCAAAGTTGGGCCGCCACCACTGACAGAGCAGCTCGCCCACCTCCCAGTCGAGCTGGTAGTTGGCGTAGTTGGGCGCGAGCTTCTTTGTCAGCTTCCGCTTGAGCCCGTCCACCTCGTTCTCGCCCGGCTTCAGACGTCCACCGGGCCTGCACGCAACAGCAAAACAAAAGTCATCAAAAATACATTTTTAAACGCAAAACAATTCTATAAATTCAGAAATAAATATGCACTTCACAAAAAATATTTTATAAAATCAGATATGAAAAATAAATCACCAGAAAATTTTTATTTATTTTTAACCAAATATTCAAAATAAATAAAAATAAATTGGAGATCTGGTGTACGCGTACAGCTTGAAGAAGGTGTTGCCGATCTGGAGGAGGAGGACGTGGGGATGGTTGTGTTGGTGCACGAGCAGGACGGCGTCGACCGTCCTTCGCATGCCCTCGCGTTCGTACATGTCCTTCATGCGCGTCAATCGCGCCGCCACCGACGTGTCCTTCTCCATCTGCGCCTCCTTCTTGCCAAACGTGTACTTCTCGAGGTTGTACAGATTGATCGTGCGCTGCACGCTCACCACCAAGCTCAGCTGATGGTGCACCATCGCTATCTGCTGCTGGTGCTGCTGGGCCGCCGCTGGCGCCACCATTTCCATCCCCTCCCCGCTCGCCGCCGCGCCCTCGCCCTCGTCCTGCCGCTGCTGCGGCGGATCCTCGACCACGATCGATGCGTCCGCGTCGTGGGCGCCATCGTCCATGTTCAATCCGTCATCGCCCCTGCCGACGCTCATCTTCTCTCCTGGCCAGACAAATGCTCGGAAAAGGCGTTGTCATTGGCTTTTCCCTCATCTTTTCATTTCCAGTCAGGAAAGAGATGAAGAGGAGGGTCGTAAGTGCCAGCGCTGCTGTTGCAGGGATGGGGACGGGCGGTGGGGTCGCCGTGAGGACTTCGCGTCGTGCGGCGGGACTGCTTGGCTCGACGATGGCGCGATCGTCGCGCACGCATTCCTCAATTCCGCGGCATTCGCCGGCGGCCGTCTTGACATCTGCGTCTTCACGCACCTACACAACCAACTCGAGTTCGACCCTCAAGACCTCCACCACCACTACCACCAGCCCCTCCTCCACACACGAGTCCACAGCCGCCGCGTCTTCGACTTCATCCAAATCGGAAATCGATCCCGCCACCGCCGCCGGACAGGTGCCGCCCGCGAGCGAGACCGCCGATGTCGAGACGAAGGAGCCCAAGGAGCCCCTCATGGTCCGCACCAGGAAGTACTGGAAGCGACCGTGGAACGAGTACAGCTGGCAGCAACAGGTAATCGTTTCATCTTTTTGATCGATTTGATTTAATCAATCGCTCACGCGCATGCGGGTGGCCAGGTGTTTGTGCTGGGCCTGCTGGCGAGCCCGCTCTTGGCCTACTACAATAAGGACGAGGAGTTCAGAGAGGTCTTTGACCACTGGTACTGTGCACGACACTACCTGTCTTGCGTGTGCGTGTGCGTGAGTGCGACACTGGCATGTGGCCCGAGACTCACGCGACGCGAGCAGGTACGAGAATGGAGGGCAGGAGCTGTACTACCTGCTCCAGGACCGCGTGCTGGCCGATCGACAGCACTTTGTGAGCGACGAGGACATCGCCGACGAACAGGAACAGCTCGTGATCGAGCACGAGATGGCCCGAGAGAGGGTACCGGTCGCGACAAACGCACAAGCCACCACACACACACACACACACACACACATACTACTATCATATTGACGTGATGTGCTGTGATGCGCAGAGCGTGGACTACTTGATCTCACAGGAGCCTCCGAAGCCGCTCGAGCTGGCGACGTCGAGTCGGATGCGGCAGATCGTGTTCCCATGGGACTGGCCCACCGTCAAGGCCTTCCTCCTCTACCCCTGGCGACCTGTCGATCTCCCTCCTTCCTCCTCTCCATCAGAATCAGAGTCGACATCTGATCAGTCCTCCTCCTCTTCCTCTTCTTCTGCTACGGCCTGAGCCGTGCGTGCTCATCAAGTACATCAGAGTTGACGTCTTCTCTGGAGAGTCCACCACAGACACAGGACACGCAAGGCCTAGCGCAAGATGGGATGATGATCAAGAAGGAGATTCGAAGCTAGTGAGGCGTAGAACAACAACAAACGAGGGAAGGTGAAGGTGGAGGTGAAGATGGAGGAAAGAGAAGGAGATTAGTTAGGGAGGTCTCGAGCCCCTGACTGCTGGGCTGTGGTTGGATGGTGGAGTGATAGCTGACAGGGCTTGATGAGTGTGGTATGGTGAGTGGTTGATCAAATGATGTGATGGTGTGATGATGATGGTGGTGATGGGGGGATAGTGATAATGGTGAAGATGATGACGTCGAGGATTTTACACCACGAGCTCCGTGCGCACGCCCTCGATGAAGGGGTTGAAGTCGTCGAGGAGGGACTGGTAGTGGAAGGTCTCGTCGATGATGTCGTCAAACTCGCTCTCCGTCGTGGTGTCGTCCGTGGCGGCGAATCGCGTCTGGATCTCCTCGGCGAGCGCCTGGGTCTGCTCCACGTACTGTCGCAGGAGCTGCACCTCCGAGAGCTGCACCACACACGCGCGTGAGTCACTGCTGCATCGCACGGCCGTGTGGCGGTTGACGCCTGGACGTACCAGAAGGCTCCTGTCGAGGCCAGAGGCGTCGTAGCCACGGTAGCTGGCGCCCGCGCACGAGCAAGGAGAGGTCGAGCCGGCCGGGTGACAACCGCACGAGTCCTCGAAACCGCCGCAGTTGTCGCATCCAGGGTCTGCGGTTCACGTGAGCCCACGTGGGTGTCATGGAGCTCGAGTGTGTGCGTGCGTGCGTGCGTGCGTACCGTATTTGAAGAGAATGGTGAAGTTGGTGCGCGGGACTGAGCCCGTGACGAAGAAGTAGTAGGTGACGTAGGTGCACCCGTCCTCAACGACGACGCCACGCTTCGCCAGCAGGGTGTTTTCGACTTCGATTGACACCGTCGAACTGCACCGGTACGAGTCTGGAAGCTGTGTGTGAGAATGACGCTCATCACATTCACACACACACACAGGCGCGCGCACAGCGTTATAGAATGTGGCACACAGCTGTACCGTAATCAGCAGTGTTGGGAATCTGTTCTCGTCGGGTATACAAGCAGACGCGCGGCTCGGTGGTCTGCCCGCCGTTATCGATGTCGAGGCTGACGTTGAACGTACTGACGCCAACGGGCACGAAAGCGCGGAAGACCTGGCCGCGATAATCGGTAATGATGGTGTCGCGGGGCTCTCCGTTGGTGAGCGTGATGATGTCGAATGGATAAGGGCTGTTGGAGGGCGTGGTGGAGGGCGAGGGCGAGTTGGAGGGCGTGGGCGGAGCCGAGGGCGTGGTGGAGGGTGTTCGCGAGATGGTGGGCGTGATGGAGGGAGTGACCGAGATGGTGGGCGTGATGGAAGGCGTGACCGAGATGGAGGGCGTGATGGAGGGAGTCACTGAGATGCTGGGCGTGATCGAGGGAGTCACCGAGATGCTGGGAGTGATCGACGGCGTTACGGAGATGCTGGGAGTGATGGAGGGAGTGACCGAAATGGAGGGCGTGATGGAGGGAGTCACTGAGATGCTGGGAGTGATCGACGGCGTTGTGGTGGGCGACACTCGAGACGGCGATGGAGATGTGCTCACGGCCACCGTTGAAGACGGAAGACGAGTGGAGCTGGCCGACGGCGATGGTGAAGGCAAAATCACTGCTCCCAACAACAGTCAAGCACACAGAAACAACGCACGCGTTGATGGATGAGATCATTGTCACACGAGCAGAGAGAGAGAGAGAGATTGCGGAGCAGAGCAGAGCAGGGAGAGGCGGCGTACCAGGGCAAGCCAAGCTGGAAACGGAGGTACGACCGGCGAGGTAGTAGGAGTTGAGACCAGGCCCGGTGGCTGAACGCGGCGATCACAAACAAAACGACAGGATATCAATTGCGGCCGATAGGGAGCAGGACAGGCGGAGGGAAGCGAGTGAGGTGCTTACCCAAGATCAAACCGTCCGATGGCCTATTGAAGAGGTTGGCCTTCTGGATGGAGTAGCCGAGACCAAGCCTGGCGGTGACCGAGTTGACGACCTGGAAACCGAGGCTGCCCTCGCTGGCCGCCACCTCGCTGACGAGCCACGTCGCCTGTAGGCGTGATCACAGCGCGTGAGTGTGTAACTCCATAACGTGCGGGAGTGTGATAGGGCGAGAGGGAAAAAGAGTGAGAGCGCACCTTGTTGAAGGAGCATTGACCGTAGAGAACGACCGCCATACCGCTGCGCTGCAGCGAGTTGTATCGCGCGGTACCGGTACCGACAGCGACATCCATGACGCCGTCACCGTTGAAATCACCGACGTCCGCCGAGTAACCCAAGTTTTGCGATTGCAGACCGTACAGAGTCACACCCTGGTGTGCGCGTGTCGTGTTGTCGTGTGGAGTTAGATGATCGAGTCTCGTCACACAGAGAAAGAGAGAGAGAGAGAGAGAGGGAGAGAGAGTTGGAAGGAGCATGTACCTCGCTGGGGTCGGTGAGCAGGCCAGCATGTGCGACGTAGCTACCGCTACCACGACCACCGAAGAAGATCGACACGGCACCTGTGCCGATCACGCCGTCTCCGTCCCTGAAGGGCGCGGTGACCACGATATCTGCGACCGTGTCGCCGTTGATGTCGGCGGCCCTAACGACTTGACCAAAGTTGTCATCGGTCTCTGCGCCCTCAATGAGGAAACCGGTCACCTCCTCCAGGTCGTCATCGGCGAGAACGATCTCAGGGAATCCCGATGCGTCGCACCGACCCAGGATGACGTACACAGCACCACCCTCAAACACGCTCGGTCTACAAGGATCGCGCGCGCGCAAGTTAGCCTACCCTCGCTTGGTCCATGCGTGCATGTGGCGATAGAGCGCAGGTCGGACGGGCAGGGGCGTACCTGAACGGTGACGTGTAAGTGGGCGCACCGATGATCAGATCGATACAGCCATCGTTCGTGATATCGCCCGCAGCCAGCGAACTGCCCAGCTTATCCGCCGGTCGTCCTGCATGGCCAGTGTTGCTCGATGAGAGTTCTGCAACTGACTACATGGTCGCGCACAACGCATGGACGGAGGGGTTGACAAGCAAGACCTGCTTGTACGCACCGATGATCTGGAAACCGACGTTGCCCTTGAGCGAGCCAAAGTTGTAGCCCCTGCTGGAGTAACCGCCGGAGCGACCGTAGATACAGGCGACGCGGCCCTCGATGTTGGCATCTCCGCTCGAGGAGATACACACGTCGTTGAACCCATCGCCGTTGATGTCGGCCACGACGGCAGCACTGCACGACCATTGCGTGTCGTGTGAGCACGCGGTGATGTCATACGTGGGGAGTGGGGAGCACGCACACGCCCCAGTTGGCAATGAATTCGGTGCTCGAATCGGAGAGCAAGCTGGTGATCACGAAACCGTTGGTGCCGTCGATGGCGGACAGGTTCATCGGGATACTGGCGCGTCTCGCGCTACCGAATATCACAGTACAGGCGCCCTCGCTTGCCGCCGCACCTGTGTGCGACACGTCCCCGAGGTCGGTCAGTACCGCACGCACACACGCAAGCAAGCGTGTAGAGTATGTCTTGAGGGAAGGAAGGTTACCGTTGCTGGGAGCGCACAGCACAGCGTCGGAGATGCCGTCGTTGTTGATGTCACCCGCGGCCACAGTGTAACCCAAGTTGTCGCCCTCCTGCGCGCACGACCCACCAAAGACCAAAGGTCAAACGGGCGGTGGTTCTCCCTCGCTCTCACTCTAGTGGGAGGGGAGGAGCAGAGAGAGAGAGAGAAGAGTGGTACCTCGAGGCCGTTGACGAAAGAGACATCGATCGGAGGATCCTGGGACAAATCGAGGGCGGTGAAGGGCGTAGAACGACCAAACACAAAGTACACTCGACCAACCTCGGCCAGGGCGGCTTCGCAAAACCAACACCCAACACAGAGTCAGCCTCCATATCTCATCTTCCCCCCCCCCCTCCAATCAAGCTAGATGATGGTGTAGTTGTCGCGTACCCTTGTTGTGCAGCGGAGCGCCGATCAGAACGTCTCCATAACCATCGCCGTCGAAGTCACCATAGGCCATCGAGAAACCCGTGTTGTCGGAAGCGCTTCCGCCTGTTCGCGCCAGTCCCCACACACACGGGCATGTACTCTAAGCCACACACGCACACAGCAGCTGCATAGGCGCGCGCACATGACGATCAAGGGCGGAGGAAGTGGGAGAGGGTGGGGTGAGTCTCACCTTGTTGGATGACGAAGCCGTTGGTGCCTGTGATCGCGGAGATGTCAATGACGTTCGCCGTTGACGCGGCCACGAGTATCGACAGGCACACGGCGAGCAGAGCCCACCGCGCGAGCGAACCCTCCATCTTCATCCTCTGTGTGTATCTCTTTGCTTTCACTCTTGGCAGAGCCTGTGTGTGAGAGATAGAAGAGAGAGAGAGAGAGAGAGAGTCGTGTGTAACGCGTGAGTCGTAGAGCAGGGGAGTAGCAGTAGTAGCAGCAGTGCGATGATGTCGTAGACATCAGGGGGGTTGAGGTTCTCCTCCATCACTCCTCCATCGCTGCTCCATCCCTTCCTCTTTCCTTCTAGTCTCCTTCCCCATCCATGAACGTGTCGTGA
Source organism: Acanthamoeba healyi (assembly GCA_000826305.1). Lineage (NCBI taxonomy): Eukaryota > Discosea > Longamoebia > Acanthamoebidae > Acanthamoeba > Acanthamoeba healyi. The sequence continues at coordinate 36,377 of CDFA01017258.1, forward strand.
CTTACCGAACAGAGAGGCGGAGAGTGGGAACGTCGATGAACTCCCTTCTTCGAAGAGCGAGCCGAGCGGAGGGAGATTGAAGAGGAAGAGAGGGGGATTCACCGGTTCACACAGCGCTGAATCTCTCGCTCGCACACTTCCTGACTGAGTGGGGGGACAAGCAAGGGGCCGTGTGAGTCCGCAAAGAGGCGCTCGACACGCGTTCTCGAGAAAGGGAAAACACAGGTCCTCTTTGAGACCGACGCCACCACCAACAGCAACGCCACCACCAACTCTGTTGCGTGCGAGACGAGGGCTCGTACCCGCTTGACTTGGCTGCGCCCTTACCATAAAACGTTGGCCAATTGTTGTGCCCTCCTCCGCCCCGTTCCAGCCGGAGCATACCTGCCATTCCTGAACTTGTGGCCGTCAACTCTTATTTGGGAGGTTGCAATGCGCCGCGCTTTGAGGAATTTGCATTGCAACCACCTTAAAGTTGTGCGTGTGTGAATTAATTTGTGGCGACGTCGCTGTTGGCTCGTCGCAACAGGCGCGTCGATCGGCTGGTCGTTGCCGCGGAGGATGGCGAAGGGGATGATGAGGGAGATGAAGAAGGAGAAGACGACGTGGGAGTGGTGGTGGTCTTGGATGTCAAAGGCCGACTGGACGAAGTCATGGTCGAGGAGGACTTTACCAGCACCGGACGAACGCGCGGCTTTGCCAAGGAGGCGGTCGAAGAAGCTGTCGCTGGTGAGGAGGCAGGCGTCGCTGATGTAGAAGTTGACGAGGAAGAAGACGACGATGGTTCTCGTCGGGAAGAGGCAACAGGCGAGGGCGCGCGCCGCAGGGCGCCTGAAGCTGGTAGGCTCTTGGAGCGTGCAGCGAAAGAGGACGAACGTCGCGTAGGCTTAGGCTTGTCCGCTGTTGCTTGAGCCATCGTAGAAGACGAAGAGAGGGTGGAGGTCGAGGTTGTCGAGGCGGTCGAGCTAGAAGTGAGACGTGGAGGCGCAGGCTTAGCAGTAGGCGATGGCGATGGAGTTGTAGAGGTGGGTGTGACCGATGACGCTGACGAGGTAGAAGGAGAAGAAGCGACGGACGACGAGTTGATGCGAGCAGAGGCACTGCGTGGCTTGGTGACTGCGCCGCCTGTTGCCCTGGCGGGCGTGGCAACACGCATGGAAGACGAACCGCTCGTCGGTTTGCCGAGGGACTGCGTGGCCGAACCACTCGATGCCTCAGATCGCGTACGGAGTGATGAGGTCCTAGCGGGCGTGACCGAGTCCCCTGCAGCTGATGTACCGTTTGCCGCAGGCGTTCGAGTCGACGCGCGAGTGGGAGACGGCGGAGACGGAGCGAATCGACCACGTGCGCTGGCTACGGGCGATGAGGTGGTGTTGGGCTGTGCACACTGCGGCGAGAGGACGGAGGCCGGCCGAGACCGAAGCGAGGAGGACCTCGGCGCACCCGACACAGAGACTGGCGGTTTGGCGGGTGTTGTCGGCCGTGTGCTGGCGGTTGCCGTCCGCAGTCGCTGCGGCGACCCTGCAGTAACAGGCGGCCGCGAAGCTGCTGCCCTGCTTGCGGTGGATGGTGAGGTTGCAGACGATGGAACCCGAGATGGGACTGCTTCTGCCTCGCCTCGCTTTGTGAGTTGAATCGAGCCTTGTGTCAAGCTGCGTCCTCGACGTTGCGGTGGCGTGGCGGGTTTCGCTCCTTCGCTTTCGCTCGTCGTTTTTGCTCGCTCTTGTGTCATCGTCTTCGCTGTTTGGGTTGTGCTCGTCGTCTTCTTCGTCTTCGAGCTCTGTGCATCCTCTCTCATTGTCTCTTTCTCCTGCTTGTCGCTGCAATCGGACGCTGCGGACGTTGCTGCCTTTGCCTCGACGTCTTTTTGCTTCTCTGAGCTGTCTGCTACTGCTGAGGTCAACTCGCGCAGCTTCGCGTCACGCCGTGGCGACGTGACTGGCAAAGGCAGTTCCGGCGGCGACATGACGCCCGTCGGCGAGGGAGGAGGCGTCTCGTCTCGTCGCGAGCGCGGAGACACCACCTCCAACAATAGCGAACGCGCATGCGAGAGGCGCGGACTGCCCGGCTTGATCATCTGATTGCGTCCACACTACGGGTGTCAACAATACAACGCGTCGCCGACACACAAGCACAAAGGCGATGGCTGGCAGTTTTACCTTGGCGGCGCTCTGGTTGATGGTCGCCTCCTCGACCGCCTCCATCACAGAGAAGTCCTTCGCCGCAGATCCCCCCACACATCCCCCCACACTATGGCTGTTGGCCTTGCTCCTCTGCTTCCCGTCGATGCCGCCATTGGCGTCACCGGCACGAGAGCCGAGCTTGAGCCTGGGCAGCTGGAGCTCACTCCGAGGCGTCTCCTTCTCCAGCGGGGGCGACAGCGGCGATGTCCCTGGCGGTGGCGCCGCTGGTAGCCTGTGATCTTGATTCATCGCGACGTTGTCTTGGCTGCGTGCGGCATCAGCGAGAGCGCGCTCCTTCATGAGCCTGATTCGCTCCATCATGCCCTCCTTCTTGTGCTCCAGCTCGCGACGTCGCCGTTCCTTCATGGCGTCCTCGCGTTGCTGCTCGGCCGCTTGGTGCCGCTCGAGTCGACGATCGCGACTCTGCAGCTGGTCGCGCCACGTCGCCAGCGACCCGCGCACCAAGACGACCCACGCTCCCACGCTCGCGAGCTGGCGGCTCTCTCGCAGCGCGGCTTCGATCGCCTCGCGTATCTGCCACGTTGCGGTGGTGGCATTGGAGGGGCTAGCGACGTCGGTGGTCGCCATCTCCTTGAGGGACAAAGAATATCAATATAAGATATCAATCAAAGAACGAAGCGAAAAGAGATGCAGCCACAAAAAAAACGGGGGTGAAAACACAAACGCAAACCCTTACCGCATACAACGAAAGTTCCTGCACGTGGCCAATATCGCAAACAATCTTTTAATCTGTTCTTGGCGCAAAGAAATACAAGGAAAAGATTACTGCGATGGAAAACGTATAGGAAATATTGCTGTTTCTTTTATATTTTTTTGTTGGCTCGCACAGCCGCTTCAGGACCTGCACTGCGCACCCTGCTTGCGCACACGCGGTGTGGCACGTCGGGCAATCCGCTAGTACAACCAATTTCGCCCTGGGTACCTTCCTCTATCTTTTTTTTTTGTTTTTTTTTTTTGTTTTGGTTTTTTTTCATCTAAGTTGGGGGCACTTCGCCTCCTCTTAGCACGGTGGTCATACACGGCCTGTGCGCTCACTCGAACTCAGTGTCCACAGGCCGAGGTGCACTCACGCACGCGTACGTACCGAGGCGAGATACAAGTCAGCGGCGTCCAGCACGCGCGCACATAAGAACGCGCAACACACACACAGAGCAGTGGTGGCATGTCGAGCACGATCAATGCCTACTACTCGAAGCTGCAGGAGGAGAGCTTCCTGGCGGCGCTGCGGGAGAAGATAGGCACGGCCCGGATCGATCTGGACAAGCACCCGCAGCTGCAGGAGAAGATGGAGCAGTACAAGCAGTTCTGCGAGCGCCAACGCGAGCGCCAGCGCAAGAAGGCCAAGCGCGACAAGAAGAAGCAGGAGAAGAAGGAGAAGCGTAGGCTGAAGAAGGAAGCCAAGAAGAGCAACAAGCAGAAGAAGGACAAGAAGAAGAAGAAGGACGAGAAGAAGAAGCGGAGGAGGCTGGACACTGAGAGCGAGAGTGAGAGCGGCGATGAGGAGCAAGCGTGGCAGAGAGAACGCGGAGGAGGACGAAGGAATGGTGATCGTGATCGTGATCGTGGTGGTGCAGATCGAGACAATGAGCGAAAGCGGAAGCGAGACGGCGAGCGAGAGCGACGACATGAGACGAGCCACCGTGAGGATGACGGCGGCAGAGAGGACGGCACATCCAGTCCCACGAAGAGAAAGAAGCAAGAGGAGGAGAACGAGGTGACGAGGAGTGAGCCGCAGGATCGTATGAAGAAGATCGAGCGAGAGATGATGGAGATGGAGCTGCGCAAGGCCGCGCTCTCGGCGCTCATGGAGGCGCTCAAACACAGCTCAACAAAGAACGCCGAACAACAGAGCTCTGTAGATGCTGCCAACGACACCACCGGCAAACACGACAGGACGGCCCGTGCGCGTGATCGAAGTGAAGCGCCGACGCGCGAGAGCCGAGAGAGGATCATCAGGACAGCGGACGAACCGAGCGACGCACGAACACGGCGACAACACTCCTCAGCGCACGAGAACAAGCATGACGACCACGATCGAACGACACTATCAGTGGAGCGCGGAGAGGGTCATGGTCCACGACGTGAGGCGGCGGTGAAGGACGAGATCGAGCAGGAGCCAGGCACGAGCGATGACGAGGCCAAGGCCAAGCTGGAGCGCGAATTGCGACTCCGCGCGCTGCTGATGATGAGAGCCAAGGTCGAGAAGGACAAGCACTAAGCCTCCCTCCTCATTCTGCCCTGTCTTTCGCTGCCTGATTTGAAAAAAAAATAAAGAAAAAGAAAAAAGGGAATAATTATAATTGTCGACCAAGAAGACACACAAACCCACTTGCGCTCCATCGCACCAAGATGATGGAGGGTGCGTCCCCCCCCCCTCTTCTGCTGTGGGACGCTGTAATGCCTCGTCCAGTTTAAATTAAGTTGAACCAATTTTTAAATTAATGTTGTTTGTTTTGCTGATCGACGTGGTGCCCCCCCCCCCTCGAATGAGCACAGAGGGCAGCGCTGGCCAAGCCAACGACGACTGGGACTGGAGCACGTTCAGCAAGGACACCACCTCCATCAACACCAGCACCGACACCAGCACCACGCCGCCAGGCAGTGATGGCGGCGTAGTGGAGTCACAGCTGCCCCCTCCGAGCGGAAATGGAGCGGTCGAGGGGGGCTGGGCCGACGATTTCCGAGATCACCTCTCGCCGCCCAATTCGAAGGGGCAGGACAGCGTCCCAGCCGGCGGCGGCTTTGATCCGTTCGCCGAGCTGCTGGGGATCAGCGGCTTCGTGCCCAGCAGTCCGTCGCTGGCCTCGGGGACGCCGCCGCCTTCGTCTTCCACGGGCTCCAGCCTTCTTCCCTTTGACGAGCTGGTACCTCACTCTCTCTCTCTCTCTCACTGTGCGTGTGCGTGCGTGTCTTGCTCTGGTCGTTCTCTCTCTCACTGTGCGTGTGCGTGATGTGCAGATGGGACCACTTGTGGCGTCGAGCGAGGGAGAAGCCAAGGCGGCTGCTGACGACGACTGGACGTCCTTTGGCTCGTCGGCTTCCTCTGGCGGCGGTGACAGCAGCACCAGCACCAGCACCAGCACCACCACTCTCATTGCGCACGGCGACGAGGAGAAGGAGACGGATGCCGCAATCGAAGAAGATGAAGCGGAGAAGGAGAAGGAGCTCAAACCGGAGCCGGAGCCGGAGCAGGAGCAAGCAGAGGCACAGAGCTCCAATGGCACCAACGAGGACGACTTCTTCACGTCGTTCTCGGCCTCGCCGGCTTTGACCACGTCGACCGAGGCGGCACCTCAGGATAAGGAGCAGGATCGTGAAGCCGAGGCGGATCCGTTTGAGGATGAGGCCTTTGCCACGCCCGTCCGCAACGACGGCGCAAAGGACGAGAAGGAGGAAACAGACAGCAAGCCTACGGATGTCGCGGAAGAGAGCACGGATCCGTTCTTTGATGAGCCGTTGGGCACCAGCGCCTCGCCTACGGCAGCGTCTCCCACATTCAACGGGGAAGACGCAAGCGAAGAGAAGGAACAGGAGCGCGACGTTGAGGAAGAGGACAACGACAGCTCTGCCACAGACTTTGAGGCCTTTGCCATCAACGTCGCTCAAGCGACCGAACCCACACGACCGCAGACGGATGCTGACATTGACGAGGGCTTCGGCGAGTTCGCATTCCCGTCGTCGTCTTCGTCCTCGTCGTCAGTGGCTGGTGAAAAGCGCACCATCCCCGCGTTCGACGCAGACGATGACGACGACGACTTTGAGTTGCCACCGCCGAAACGCGCCACGGAGGACAGTGACGAAGACGAAGAAGATCCCTTTGCCGAACTGGGCGAGCGACGAGCGAGCTCAGAGAACCCAGCTGCTGGGATCGACGGTTTCGATGCATTCGCAACACCGTCTGTGTCCGCCGCCGCAGCTTCTGTAGACGCGGCTGGCTTTGACTTTGACCCGTTTGCCGATCTCAGCAGCGGCCGTACCTCGACCGAACCCACGACGGCGACGTCAGCGGCGAGCTCCACAACGGAAGAGGCAAACGAGACCAGTCACACAGAATTCGAGGCGTTCACTCACCCCTCTGCCATTGAAGGCGGAGCGGCCGTGCTCGAGGCCGCGAATGACAGCGGTGACACTGGAGACGAGGAGCGACGACAAAGCGACGAAGAGAAGACGGACGGGCACTTTGAGGCCACGTTCGGCGACAATGGGGAGGCGTTAGAGCAGCGCGAACACAAAAAGGCCGCGAAGATGGCGTGGGAGTCCGAGAGCGAGGATGAGAAGCAGGAGAACGGTGAAGGAGAAGGAGAAGAGACAAAGGAGGATGACGACTGGCGACTCACCGCATCACCTCCGTTGTCTTCGTCAGCACCACCGGCGACAACAGAGCCAGCGCTGGAGGCGGAGGAGGCGGTGGCTGTTGACGAGCCAAAGCCACCATCAGAGGCCACGATACCCGCTGCCAACTCGGCCGCCGCTGCTGTAGATGATGACGATGACTGGGGGGACGATGATGACTGGGCCAGTTTCCAGGCGGCACCGTCCAAGCCCGAGGGGACGTCAACTCCGCTGCCGATGCTAGCACCGCCACCAGCCGCCCCCAAGGTCGCCATCGCCGCCCCACCAACTGCCGCTCCACCTCCTGCAGCGCTCGGTCCGGGCGACCCCAACTCCCTGGCATACGTACGTATTCTCGTTCGTTGTATTCATTGCTCTCTGTACTCGCATCAAGCACGCTCACCTGTGTCGTGGGACGCGTGATCGTGTTGCACAGATCTTCTTTGAAAGTGACGAGGAGACGCTGTTGGCGGCCTCGAAGAAGCTCTTCGATGCCGCTTTCCCTGTCGAGATAACCGGCGACGACTCGTCCGGCCAAGTGAAGAACCTGTCCGATCTCATCCGCGAGAACTCCCAGGCGAGGTAACGTGTCTCTCTCCACACATACTTCCCCTTTGCATGCTCTATTGTGCGCGTGCGTCCTGCGCGCGCGTTGTCTCCTTCGCTCGCTGTTTCAGTGTTGCGGGTCTAATAGTGACCCTACGCGTACATGCTTCTTATGCCAACTCACAGTTCCGTCTTCTCTATCCAATATCAATGATGCTCTCTTCGTCGTCGTGCCCGCCGTGTGTCTGTGCCTCATCCGCCGCCATCTACCTCCGCCCATCATCGCCATCCCTCGCTCCTTCCCTCGTCTTCCTGTGCCACTTCCGCCTTCTTCTCCTACGCTTTCCACGCGATAGCTCTCTACTCCAGCCGCCGCCCGAGTCCACCGCCACGCCTCAGCCTCAGTGGAAGGGCTCACTTGCTGAGAAGCATTTTCTTGAGGTTCTCTCTCATGCACATGCACACGCGCACGACAGCAAGACTAACCATGCTGTTGACGCTGTGCAGGCCCTGGACATTCCCGCTCATCTGCTCGCTGTCAACGCGGCTCCCGTTGTACCAACGCTTGACCTTCCGCCGCTGCCGCCCGAGGTGCTGGCCAAGATCCAAGCGCCCCGCCGGTCGCCATCACCTCGCACCCAGACGTTACCGCCAGGAGACAAGAACGTCGACCAAACAAGCCGAGGGCAACAGTTCCTGCAGCCTCTTCCCGCTACCGTCGCGTCCACTAAGACAGCCTCAAGCGCCCCTCTCACACCGACTCTCGCGAGCGGTGGATCACCACTAATGCCACTCGCTGCTGCCCAGTCGCCCGTCCTGCCAAGAGAAAAGCCGATACAGCGCACGGCCAGCGGCGAGGCCAACCGGCACGAGCCACGGAGCGCTGCGGTACAATCGCCCAAGCCGGGCATTCTGCAGCCGCTCCGGCCAGCGCCCGCGCAGCCCTCGCAACCGCCCCAAGAGGTAAACGACAAGCAAGCGCTAACGCCGATGCCAGAGACCCCGATCCAGGCTGATGGTGATGACGATGACGAGTTTGCTGAGTTCTCAAGCTTCCAATCAGCTGACTCGCAACCAATCCCCACGCCAGCGTCGCCTGCCCTCAAGCCATCGACCGCTGTTCCATTCGCTGCATTCACGCAGCCGATGAGTGCAGAGTCCTTGCCTTCAACACAACCAGCAGCCGAACTCGATCTCTCTTTCCTGCCCTCCTTCCTCACTGCCTCATCCTCGTCTTCGTCTTCGTCCTCATCTCTATCGTCCTTTTCCTCTGCCTTCCCACCTACACCGGAGCAACCGTCATCTTCCGCCTCCTCGTCTTCTCCCTCGCTCTCGACGTCACTTAACCAGATCGAGACCAAGTCGAAGACGCCGAGCGGCAACAGTCCGGCACCGGCTGCGCCCAACTCGGCGCCAGCGCCCACATCGCTGCTCACGCCCAACCCTTCGGCCCCGCACTCGCTCTCATCGCTCACCATGACCTTTGGCCGTACCGGATCTCGATCGCGCGTGGACAGCGACGAACAGAAGGAGGAGAAGGAGACCGACGGCAAGAAGGCGGCGAAGAAGGCGGCGGAGCAGACGGCCGAAGATGTGAAGCTGCCACCGCCCGCCAAGCGAACCACTAGCGGCGTCACGTCGGCTCCTGCTTCGGCCTCCTCGGCGGCCTTCCCGGCATTTCCACCTCCCGATGCTGCGCCGGCGTCGCCGTCCGCCTTTCCCGCGTTCCCGCCGTTCCCGACAGCGCCGTCATTGACCAAGTCCTCGCCAAGCCTTCGGCCGGCGCCCTCGTCCTCGCCATCTGCCTTCCCCGATTCTACTGCCTTTGCCTCCTCTTCCTCACCTGCGACGCCCGCCGGAGCGGCAGCTGCCCCGCTGGACCTCAGCTTCCTCGACTCCTTCTCCTCCGTCTCATCGTCGTCCTCTTCGTCGGGCTTGCCACTGCCGCCCTTCTTCGAAACTGACGCCGGCAAACCCTCGACGCCGCGCGATGACGAGGAGAACGGCAACGGTCTTGGAGATGAAGAGAAAGACAAGTCTCTCGACAAGGATCCAGCGGTTCGCGAGAAGCGACACCGGGTAAACAGCTACTACAAGCGGCGCATGAGCCAGGCGCTGATGAGCGACGCCATTGACAGCGAGCCCGCTGGTACTGCTACGACAGGCAAATCCCGGCGCAACTCCGAGTCCAGCAACACCGGCTCCGATCTCAACAGCAGCGGCAGCGGGACGCGGCGGACGCGGCGCAGCGCCAAGGAGGCGCTGTCGATCTCGTCGGGCAGCATCAACGCTGCCACCAGCGGCAGCGGCAGCGTCAGCACCGCCGGCAGCGGCTCGCGCAAGCTGTCCACGTCGACGAGCGGCCGAAGCCTCGAGTCGCTCGAGTCGAGCGGCACCAGGCGAGGGTCGAGCAGCCAAGACAAGATGCGGAAGGAGAGCAAGGACAAGGACAAGGAGTTCCTCAGGCGGTGGCTCGACCAGCTGCCCGACCTCTCGTTCATGCTGTCGTCGACGCTCGCCTTCCCCTCGTCCTCGCTCGCCGTCACCCTCCCGCCCTCTTCGCCTTCGTCTTCTTCACTGACTCGACGTCGATCCTCACCCTTCCTCTCCGACATCTAGTCCCCCTCGTCTTTCTTCTCCTTCTCCTCTTTCTGATGTACGCACACTCACATACGACACACAACGACACGTCGAAATACACCGCACACACATACGCACGCACATGACACGGCACACAACACGACGCCATGTCGAAATGCACCGCACGCACATGACACGACGCCCTCGCGCACACATGACACGAGCGACACAACGCGACGCGACGCGCGCGCGCACGGAGTTGCAGGTTCGAAGAAGATCGCGAAGTTCGGTCCATTTAAATACAAGTTCGCTCTCGACCTCTTCACGGGCTAGAGCACAACGACCACCCAACACACAAGCACACACATACTCACAGAGGGCGCCTCTGCAAGGGCACACTCAGGGCACACTGAGATCGGTGAGAGAGAGAGAGAGAGATTGTGAAGAAAATCTTGGATGACGGCGGCACCGGCGAGAATGAAGGTCAAGGAAGATGAAGAGATGGACGGCTCCACGGTGCCGGCACACCTGCGCTACGACCTGGGCGTGCCGTTTGCAGAGCTGGACCTCGGGAAGTTCGCGTTCTACTCCACGGTCGCATTCTTTGGCGAATCGCTCGTCTACTACCCGCTCGACGTCATCCGCGCCCGCCTGCAGGTCGCACGAGCCGTACGCCGCCACCTTCCCGCCACCTTCCACAGTTCACAATCTGATGGGCCATCTGCAAATTCGAGATGAGATTTGCGATTTGCGATTTTTTGAGATTTGAGATTTGCCCATCGCTATCGACTCAATCTCTGACCCTGTGCCTCCCTCCAGCCTTTCTCCATCTCGGCGTTCATCAAGCAGGTGCAGCAGCTAGGCGTAAGGTACGGCACGCTGCCGATGCTCTGCGTGCGCGCACCGTGCAGTGCAGCTTCAGTGACACTCACACACAACTGCACACACGCACAGAGGCATGTATCGAGGGTTCGTGGCATCGGCCGCGGCGCTGCCATCGTTCGCCGTCTACTTCCTCTCCTACAACTATGCCAAGGACAAGCTGCAGGCACTCAACGATCAACACACGCCCAACACCGAGCATCGCACCGGTACGTCGTCGTGTCATTGTGCGAGTGTGTGCAGTGCATTCGTGTGCGTGCGTCTCACGTAGATTCTCTCATTGACAGCGGCATGGGTAGCTGCGGCAGCTGCTTGCGTGGCTGACATCGGTACATCCGACTCATCCTCCATTCATCCATCCATCGAGCAGTGAATGTCCCCAACTAACTCTCGGCGCTGTACGTTCGCTGTCGTGCGCAGCATCGGCTGGATTGCTCTGCCCGGTGGAGGTGGTGGTGCAGCGACTACAGATCGCAAGCGCGAACCAAAAGTCGTACGCCAGCGGCTTCGGTACATCACTCACGCACCGCGGCCTGAACTACTACACGTTGCTCGCGTGTGCAGTGCGGTGCGGTGTACTCACCCACGTGAGTGTCGTGTCGCTTTACGCAGACACGACGCTGCGAATCTGGAGGGAGGAAGGCGTTCGAGGATACTACCGAGGGTTCGGAGCTATGCTGCTCACCTACATCCCCGGCTCCGTGGTGTGGTGGGTGTCCTACGAGCACTGCAAGGCACGCCCCCAGCTTAGCTTCCAGCTCTCGAGACTGTGGGCCAGTGCCTCATCATCACTCGATTGGCGCACCACACACACACACACACACACAGGCGGTGTTCTCGCGATACATCACTGAGTACGAGCAGCGGCAAGCCAAGGCCACTGGGAGCCATGGCGAGATGATCGTGGGCCAGCACCAGCTTGCACAGGTACGCTTCACGCGCGGCGCGTTGCGTGCTGCGTGTGCTGACGGGCAATGGGTGCGTGCAGGTCTTGGGAGGACTGGTGGCCGGAGCCGCGACGGTCTTTGTCACGAACCCACTCGACGTCGTGAAGACGGTACGCGCGCAGCCGTACAGCTGTGCAATGCGTGACTGATCTCGATGTGAGAGCCTGCTTCATGATCGCACGACTGACGCACGCCATCATCCGCAGCGGCTGCAAACGCAACACTCACCATCAGACAGCGCTGGGGCAAGCAAGAAGCTCTACTCGCACTCGTGGGAGGCACTGCGAGACATGGCCAAGCACGAGGGACCGGCGGCGTTCGCCAAGGGACTCATGCCGCGACTCCTGCTCGCGTCGGTCGTCTCCCCGGTCGCGTCGGTCATCTACGAGGCCGTCCTCCAGCTCAGCCGAAAGCCGCTGCCCTCTGCCATCTCCACGACGTGAGATGTAGGAAGGCCGCGGTGTCGCGTGACGTGCAATGCAACGATGGCCTAGTGTTGGCCGGGTGTATAGATTGAGTTTGTACATCTGCTGCTGCTGTGTTGCTGTGCGCGCGCGCTGCTGGGTCTGCACATCTATGCAGGCCTGGCAGTCATTGAGGACAAGAAGGGCGTTACGAGGTTCGCTTGCTCTTCTGGTTCTCGAGAACTGCGGCCATGGAGCGCGGGGTGAGCGTGGAGGGCATGGAGTCCTCCGGGCCGCCGGCGCTCCGGCGTCTGATGGTGCGTCCGTCCCACGGCGCCTCGGCCGCGCTTCGCTCCGACTCCTTCTGCAGGCGCCGCGACAGCAGCTCGTTCTCCTTCTCCAGCTTTTCTATTTTCCTGCAATTTAATTAAAAAATACAATAATTAATTATCGAAAACCCAAAAAAAATATAAATCATTGGCATCACCCCCGGGGGGGGGGAGCATGGGGCTTTGTGCACGTACTTCTTGTTCTTGTCTATCCGTTCCTGGATGGTCTCGCGCGTATCGGATCGAGGGTCGCTCGAGTGCTTGGATGAATGAGATGACACTCCGCCCATCGTTCTGTTCTGTTTTTATGGGTGTTCAGGTGTCGGAGCTGCTTGCTCGCGCAGGTGATGTACGTGTGGTGGGGTGGAGGAGAGGAAGAAGCAACTGCAAAGAAAGGAGAGACGAGGATGGCGGAAGAAGGAGGCACACGACTGCGATGTCAACTTGCGCCGCTGTATTGAGTGCACGCGCATAGCTCGAGGCGGTGATCAGCCCAAGCACGTTCGTTTCACGGAACTTTCCCCCTATGCGGTCTGTACCGACCAATGGGCGACCCTTGCACGCGAGCAGCCGCCTCGAATTTCTCGTCCATTTCGGCCTAAAATGCTTCGCTCTCGTGCCAGCACGCGCGCAGTGCGTTCTGGGCTGTGTTGGTTGGGCGACAATTCAAACACAGTGGGCGGGCACGACAAACAACCAAGCCGAGCTGCGCAGTAACGAGTTGTCGCCGTTGTGTGGAAGGGAGCACGACGAGAGATCGCCAGAAGAAATTACAAGCTGGGCATGAGCAGGGGGGAGTGGGTGTGCGAGTGGAACTCAAGCACGCACGCTCCGTTACTTCCTGCCCCGGGAGGAGTCATCGGCCTCAGTGAGCACTTCGTAGCCGGTGAAGTCATCATCGAGCGCACCCTCGAAGATCCTCTGGAAGCGCGATCCCTGAGCATCGCGTAATCATCGTAGCTAGGTCAGCACCATGCGTGTGCTTTTACCACGACACACGAACACCTGACTTACCTTGCAGGCATGCTTGAGGAAGAGGGTGTCCTTGAGGTCGTGGATGAGGACCTCCAGATCGGGGTAAGTCGAGTCCCGGTTGACCGAGAATCCACCGCTCCTGTCCTGGTTGATGCGAATGTTGACCGTCGCGCCCTTCTCGTTGATGCGCGTCACGGTGAATGCGCCGGCATAGTCCGCCGTGCTCTGCGAGAATCGCACCAGGAACGCGCCCGGGCCCTTCTGAAGACGACGCGCCGCCTCTGACGACGAAATGTCGCCATGGAACCAACTGCACCAGAGAGCCGCGTGAGTTGATGATGTGCGTGTGGCGTGCTGTGTGCGTGTGATGCGTACTCATGCTTGAGAAGGTTGTGCATCCGATCGAGGATCGTGTAGTGGTTGACCACGCGCATACCGCCGAACCAGGCCACCACGTCACCAAAGTGCTGAATCTCCACATCACCCGCACCCTTATCCGACTCCTTCTTCTTCACAGCTGCGCTCGCACACGCACGCACCACGATTAGTCAACACCACTCAGCTTCGATCGCGGGCAGAGAAGATATATGGTACCAACGAGTGCCTTGAGGCAGCGGAGGTTGAGAATATGAGTGTCCGAAGTGGGGCCAGGCGCGTCCTCGGGCATATCCTGATTCATGAAGGCGTAGAACCGATCGACAAACTCCTCCCACTTGACGTGGTGCTGTCGGAGGAAGTACTTCTTCCAGAACTCGCGGCCCTTGGAGTCGTTGATGGCAGCCTCGACGAGGATCTCGTCCAAGCGCGCGTTCACCTCGTCAAAGTTGGGTCTGTGTTCGCGAACACACCACGCATGTTAGGTTCGTGCAGACTCACGGCTGGCGCAAGTGTCACTGCCAGGGCGATTGGGGCTTGTGCACACCTCCTGTCGGGGTCGGCGTCCCAGAGGTCCTCGAGGAGGGCCTTGAGCGATGGCAGGCAGTTGCTCGGGATGGGCGGGCGTTCGCCCTTCTCGCAGATGGCCTCCATGAACTCATCGTAGTCGCTGCATACGCCATCGCCACATCACGTCAACACCGGGACACACAACTTACAGGACGAAAAGATCAAAGTGGCTGACCTGTGGTGGGGGAAGAGCTCCTTGCAGGTCACAATCTCCCAGAGGGTCATGCCGAACGAGTACACGTCGGCCTTCTGGTTGAACGGTTTGCCCAACATGATCTGAATTGAGAAGAGCGAGAAGCATGATCGAGAGAGCGCGTGAGCGTTACGCCGCAGTCGTGAAGCAGATCCCGAGAAGAGGGATGTCCCCTCGCGAAGCAAACGGGGGCCATACCTCGGGAGCGCGGGTGAGGGGCGTGCCACGGGGATCCGCCTTGATGGTCTTCTTGGCCTTGGGCTTGATCGCCGCCAGACCAAAGTCAGCCACCTTTGTGATGTAGGTCTGGTCCGTGCGCTTGTACTATTTGTTGTCGAGCACCACACACCATGAACAAAAGTTAGTTAACGAATATATATCTCTTCGCCGGCTGGCGGTGGTGGCGCACCATGAGGTTCTCGAGCTTGAAGTCTCTGTGGATGATGGCGGGCTCGGTCTTGTGGAGGCGGTTCATGCCGAGGGCGGCCTCCTTGGCCATGACCAGGCGCTGGAAGAGGCGCATCTTGGAGCCCTCCTCGGAGAACAGCAGCTCCTCGAGGTTGCCGTCGAGCAGCTCCATGACGATGGCAAACTTACCCGGGATGGTACAAGCGCCCATGAATTGGACAATGTGCGGGTGGGGATTGGTCCTGCAAGTTGTCCATGTCGCGTGTGAGTCTCGGGCGTGTAGAGGCCTCGAAAATGCATAAAAATTGGCGACGTGGCCTCGAATGGAAGGCGTGATCGAGGAGCAATGCGGGGGACGTAATTGGGCGGGGGGCGTAATTGGGAAATGGAGGAAATGGGGGGGGGCGTACGCCATGATGTGGACCTCCTTTCGGAAGTCCTCGAGCTCCTCCTTGTTGAGCTGCTGCACATGGGGGAACTTGATGGCCACGGGCAGGGAGTAGCATTCGCCCTTGTAGACCACGCCGAAGCAGCCCTCGCCGAGCTTCTTTATCTTCTTGATGTCCCGTTCGTCGATTTCCGACGAGGTCGGGTCATCCTTGGTGGCGATCAGGAAGGGTTGCGCGGCCTTGTTCATGAGACTCTTCATAGCGACTGCCTGAGGAGGGGAGGATCGATTCCCACGAAGTCTTTGTGCGCTCTGCGAAGGGCAAGGACACGAGGGTGGGTGCAGTGGTTGTCTCCTGGTTCAGGTACGAAGTGTCGACACGAATTAGCAGAAATTTTTGCAGGTTGAAGTTTGCTTTGCCCAAAGGCTGCTTCAAGCACAGCACCTTGTGTCTGGTGCAGGCACATGTTTCTACCAAGTACTTGTAAGACCTGGTTTGTGTCACAAACAACATGCCTTTAACATATTCATTGCATTATTTGACTGCACATCAAAATGGAGTGAAAAGAAGTGTATGAGATAAGATAATGTGACATGCAGGACAGAGGGAAACATGGGACAGATAATAGTTTAAATTTGTGTCATTGTCATCAATTGTTTGAATTTTTTGAAGTAAAAGGGTTGCTCATGGTAATGATAAAAAAGGAAACAAAACACTTAAAAAGGGTGACGACATGCAACTGAGGCGTGGGCACGCCTCATGGAGGGACAAGACAGACCACCAGCCGACCATACCCACACCCGCAAGGACATACACACAGCTGTCCCTCTAGAGAAGGCTTCCTTTTGTTTAGTTATTGTTACAGGAATCCTACAACAACGATGAACAACAACAAGCAGCAGATGGAGTGGTTCACGATGGAGAACCCCTTCGTACAGAAGCAGAACATGACTCTGGCTCGAGGCGCCTTCAGGCAGGCTCAGCTCAACTTCCAGACCGAGGCGGTGGTGACCTGGATCAACGCAATCTTCCCCGGCCAGAACATCGCCAACACTGACACCGCCCTGATCAACTCGCTCAAGGACGGTTCAATCCTGTGCGAGCTGCTAGCCAAGATCGCCCCCGAGACCGGCGTGAAGAAGATCACCTCAGGTAAGTCGGACTTCATTCGCCTGGAGAACGTCGGCGCCTATCTGCGCGCCGTGTCCACCGTCGGCGTCCGCAACGTGTTCGACGCCGCCGATCTGTTCGAGGGCCGCAGCTTCAAGGTCCTGTCGCACCTCCTCGAGCTCGGCGAGGTGGCCAAGAAGCGTGGCTTCAGGCCCTTGATTGGCGAACAGTCTGAGCCCGAGACCGTCTGCTCCGCGGCCGCTCCCGTCCAATCGACCGTCGTCACCGCCTCGGCCACCGCCGCCGCCGCTCCGTACAGTGCTGGGTCCGCCTCAGCTTCCGTGTCTGGTGGCGAGGCCTACGCCTCAAGCTCGGCCTTTGGCGAGGATGATCTCGAGGTGCCCGAGACCGAGCTCGATGAGCAGAACCTCCGTGCCTACGAGAAGGCGTCGGAGGAGATGCAGGCCAGGATCGAGGAGGCTAAGAAGGAGGCCGCCCAGGAGGCTGAGCGCAAGAGGGTGGCGGCCGAGGAGGAGACCCGCCAGCTCAAGGAGGAGCTCGAGAAGATGAGGATCGACAAGGAGAATCTCACCCGGGAACTCAACCTCACCAGGTCCAGGAAGGATGAGCCCGCCAAGCTCCCCTTCGGTAACACCGAAGCCAGCAAGGGTATGTACACCACCAACTACCTCGTTTCCCCCCTCTCTCTCTGCTCACACAGTGGAGCGTGCGAACAGGCGACAAGGACTGCTTCATGGCCAAGTACATGGAGGACGGCCCGCCCGGCAGGCTCACCATCATCGTGGTCTCGATCGAGGGCGTCGCCGTGCTGGAGCCGTTCTCTGAGGTGCGTCCCCCGCTTACCACAGCGTGATCGTACGTGAACATGTACTCACAACCCAACGCAGGAGGTGATCTTCTCCGCCCTCTGGAGGAGGATCAAGAGCTGGGGTATCAACTGTACGCACACATTCACACATACACACTTCATCTGAATCGACACCGCATGAACGCTCATCATCTCCCCCTCTGTGCCTTACAGACACTGGCGACATGTTCAAGCTCGACTACCTGCCCCTCAAGTCCACCGACGGCACCATCGTCCCCGCTTGGTTCGCGTGCCAGAATGTACGTGGCGATCGCGCAATCACCAGCTTCACGGTCATCTGCAGATGACGGGGGATGAGGTTCAGTGCAGCTTACGCGCGTCAACACACAGGGCTCCAAGCTGCTCGACTCGATCATGAAGTGGATCTCGAAGAAGAAGGAGCAGCTCCAGGAGGAGCAGGCTGAGGAGGCCAAGAATGCCGCTGCTGGCGGGTACATCAAACTTCCCGCTTCGCCTGAGAGTAAGTTGCTCGTGAGCTGACTTCTTCAACCTTCAGCGGTGCCGCGCTGGACAGGAAGCCCTCTCTCCTGAAGCGCATGGTGGGCAAGGGCAGCAAGTAGACACTCCCCACCACTACCACAGTGCGCACTGTGTGCATCCCACACCACCACAACTAAACACGATTGACACTTGTCCACTAGGCCACCACCACCATCATCACTTCATCATCATCAAAGAATAAACAGAGGAGTATATGTTCCATGATCCACACACATGACGTGTGCGTGTACGGTGCACACACAGTGATGGGTTGTTACTCGGACTTGACTTCGACGCCGGCGGGCGAAGAGGATGAGGACGAGGATGACG
This sequence comes from Acanthamoeba healyi, assembly GCA_000826305.1. Lineage (NCBI taxonomy): Eukaryota > Discosea > Longamoebia > Acanthamoebidae > Acanthamoeba > Acanthamoeba healyi. Next base: position 54,320 of record CDFA01017258.1, read on the forward strand.
AGGAAGAGGCCGAAATGAGAGAGGTGGGGGCGGGGATGGGGCGCAGGGCCGACTCGACGTGTCGCAGCACCCGCTCCACGCGCTCCTTCAACGCCTCGTTGTCGCTCTTCACCGTCCATCCGTCGCCCACCTTCTCCTGGAGGGAAGCGAGGGCACAGACAAGCGTGAGTGTCGCGATTCACGCACAAAGAGAGAGAAAGAGAAACGCGTGAGGGGATGAGTACCGGGTGGAGGTGAACGACGGCCTTGCGCTCGTCGACGGAGATGCGCACTTCGTGTCCCTCCACGCTCACGTTCTCCTTGCCAAAGTTGCCCTCGACGATTCGTTTGATGGTACGCTGCCTCGCGTGAATGTCGCTCGGTGGGGCTGGTGGCACGTGCGTGAGTTGTACGCTCATGTGTCGTGCTGACACAAGCGCCGCGTGCATTGCGTACCTTTGAAGTTGCGAGGGTTGGATTCGAGCTGCAGAATGACGGCCAGGACGGAGTCGGCCAGCATGTCGTTCACTGGGTTGGCGTTCCACTCGAGCGTGATCGACGATGTCGACGTGTGCTCGACGGACACCGCATCGTGAACCTGCAACACCATTCACCATCAATCGCTGGCACCTACAGGTGCGGCGAGACATAAGACACGGTGTATCGCACCCTGATGATGGCCTTGTTCTCCTTGCTTGACAGTGAAAGGGAGTCGAACATCTGGGCGAGGCATTCCTGGAGGAGATCAAACGGCTGATGGAAGGGCAAGACCTGACATCCGAAGCGTACATGGGGAGATGACGAGGTTAGCCGCTTGCCGTGTGCGCCGTGCTAGATGGGAGAGCGTGAGTGTTTGAGTGTACACACCTGCTTCTGAACGATTTGTGTTGTGATGAGCTGGGCGTAGGTGTGCGCGTCGGACGGCGCCATGATGTGATAGTTGAAGTCCTAGCGTGTGGTGTCGTCGGCAGTGAGTAACACGCGGCCAACGGCGTACGGTATACGTTTTTGTGGGAACGGTGTGCACACCTTACGAACGACGATGCCCGAAACCAGCTTGCCCGGCGCAGCACCATCGCCGGCCAGCGCGCCCAAGACCTTGGCTGTCTTCTCGCCTCTGAACTTAAGCTGGACCGTCTGGCAGTTCTTAGGCGTCAGGATCTGAATGTTCCTTCCCTCGTATCTGGAATCAACGAACGCACACATCAGAAAGCGAATAATACACGATGTAAAGCAAGCAAGCAAGCAAGCAAGCAAGCAAGCAAGCAAGCAAGCAAGCAAGCAAGCAAGCAAGCAAGCAAGCAAGCAAGCAAGCAAGCAAGCAAGCAAGCAAGCAAGCAAGCAAGAGAGAGAGAGAGAGAGAGCCCTGCGCACCGATTGACGAGGGAGGCCTTCAGACGCGACATCTCGTTGGCGTCGCCGTGAACGAGCACCACGTAGGGCGGCTGGATGATATCGAGGAAGCCAGCGGTCTGCAGGAAGTCCGAGTGGGCCGAGAACGAAATGTAGTGCACCGAAGCCTTGAGAGGCAGCATGCGACCGTCCATGGCGCTGACCTCCGATGGCTCGGACATGATGTGCTGTACATGCACCAGCCGCCTATTAGCGTCATCCCTCTCCACTACGCGGTGCGTGAAGTGAGAGCAGGTTAACAGTAAACGAACCTTGGCCAGTGTGCCCTCAACGCAGTAGCCAGGGATGATGACGCCGTTCTTGGGGTTAGAGCACCACTTCTCGAACAGCTCACGCGACAGGCCGCTCTGAGCAATTGCAAGTGAGCAACCGTGCACGAAAACGTGAAAACGGATCAGCCACGGAGAACAATCAAATGGCATGAGTAGATCGGTGCGGCGTTGCTGCTTGATCACGTACCTGGAGCATACCGGGCGAGGCCATCACCACGCACGGACCCGAGTCGTCAAAGTGTTGCATGCCCTTCAGGTCAGAGATGTGCTTGAAGACGAACGGATTGGAGACCGCAAACTGCTTCCTGAGATGTGTGCACCACGACCACCACGGAAGACAGAGAGCGGAGGGTGTGAGTCTCGCGAGCTGCAACGATGCGTCCTCTGCTTGCTCGCCAGCTTGCATTACCTGATGTTTTCGTTCATCATGTTGATGTAGGTCTGGTAGACGGTCATGCACTTCTTGGCCAGCGATGAGGCGTAGTAGATGGGGATCTTGTGCAGCTCCGGGTGCGCTTCCCAGTACTCATCTGCGCAACACACAGACGAGTAAGGAGCGTTGCGATCGCGCAAGTGCGAGTGCGAGTGCGAGTGCAGTAACGACGTACCCAGAATGAGCAGCAGCTCCTGAGCTCGACCAAGCGCAAACACAGGGAGCAGGCACCTGCCGCCACGTCTGACGACGGTATGGACGAGCTCTGGGGGATGCCGAACAAGCCGCAACGACACATAGCGAGATCAGCTCATGCAGGTCAACGACTAAGCACAGTCGTGGAGTACAGAACAGCGCTCGCTCGCGCATGCAAGGTACGCACTCGTGAAGCGAGTCTCACGCTCGACGCGTGGCTCATGGATCTGCACACCGTAGGTCGACTCGACAATCACAATGTCGGCCGAGTAGGCGGGCGTTTCTGGAGGGAGACATACACGCACGTCAGTACAACGTTGGAGATTGTGTCATATGCGTCGTGTGTTGTACAAACCTGCTGCCATCAAATGCCTGTCCTCTTGGCGAGAGAAGTCGCCAGTGTACAGGATGCGCACTCCAGCAATCTCGATCATGAACATGGCCGCACCCAAAACGTGTCCTGGGGCGAGGCAAAGAGAAAGAAATACTCCTGTGTGAGTGCACGTGCAGGGCGATGAGAGTCCGAGCAAGGAGAGAGAGGAACGATGCGTACCGGCATTGTAGCACCAGAACTTGATGCCGTTGGCCTCGATCTGCTGGTGGTAGTTGATGGGCTCGATCTTGTCCATCGTGTTGATCAAGTCCTGTTCATCGTACAGCATCTCCTCCACGGCGATGTTGCTGTGCAGAACGCACCGCAAGGTCGTCGACGACGCGAACGATCAGCTCATCTTCAACACTATGCCAGCTGGCGCTATCAGTCCTCGCCAACGACGTACCTCACTTTGACGTAGTCCGTGAGCAGCATCTTGTAGATGGCCTTGGTGGGGTGCGTCATGTACACGCGGCCCTTGAACGTCGACTGCAGGTGGCACGACGCATCACCATAACAACAAGACAGGGTCAGCTCAGCTCCAGTCCAGCTTAGCTCACACAGAATCCAGAGGGCGATCGCATGAAGCGGCGCAGCTGCAGGATCAGAGCTCGCGAGGTGAAGGGAGAGAGGTAGAGACCTTCTCCATGAAGTACGGCAGCGACGCGCAGTGGTCGAGATGGAAGCTGTGTGTCGCACGAGAGCACAGCGTCAGCGGACACGTTCGCTGAGACATAGAGGGGGAGGGGGTCTTGAGCGCGCGTGAGAGCGTGTTTGTACTGTGAGACGAGGAGCAGGTCGATGGTCGCCGGGTCGTCGATCATATCAAAGTAAGGCAGCGCCGCCAACCCCGTGTACGCAGGATGGATGCCGCAATCGAGCTGCGCGCGTAGTGGAAAACAAATTGTTGTTTTTATTATTGTTATCGATGCGGTTTGTGCACACAGGGGAGGCATGGGGGCGTGTAGTGGCAGCAGCGACGGCAGCAGCAGTACCATGATGTGCTTGCCCTTGAATTTGAGCATGATGCAGGAACGGCCGACCTCGCTGCCTGCTCCGATGGGCATGATCTCGAGAATGTCGCCCTCCTCTTCGAGCGTGATTTCCGCCTTCCTCTTTCCCAGGCCTCCTCCTCCGTTGGACGCCATGTCCGCCACATGCGCAGGGGCTGACGTGCGGCTCTCCATCTCTCTCGAGCTTTATCACGATCACTGCGATTTTTTTAATTTCAATTTATTACATTGTTCTTTTTCGCAGCATTTTCTCTTGGTATTTAGGGTATGCTGGAATTTTACAATTATATTCCATTTATTTGGTATCTGGTATGTGCATTGTGGCCGACAGGTCGCATCATAAGGCGCCGGCGTCGTCCTTCTGCTTCCACTGCGTCCACATGCTCCACATGGCCGTGGAGATGAGCACGCCAATGCTGCCCACCACCAGCACCGGCACAGCGGTGAGCGCGGCTCCGGCGGCTCCGGCACCGAGCATGGCGCCCAGGCTCAGGCTCCCGCCCTCGGCCGCGACCAGCGCCGTGGCCTCATAGATCACAAGAGCACCACCAGTCGCGCCTGTGACACGCTCAAACGCGATCGTAAGTCTCCCGTTCGTGCGCCTGTGGTGCGATGTGTTGATGGTGGCTTAGGCTGTACCTGAGACCGAAGCGACGGCGAGGACCTGCCTCATGCGATCCACGATGCACTTCTTGGTCGCCGATTGGACTTCGGCGTCGGCGGTTCCCTTCTCGAGTCCCTGAGCGATGCGGCTCGCTGCTAGATCCTTCCGTGTATCAACCACGCCCAATCAACAAAAAAACATACGACAGACAGCAACGTCAGCATGCGACTGCGGATGTGCAGCGAGCGGCGGTGTTACCTTGGCTTCGAGGATGTGCTCGACCAGCTGCGGGACCCACGGTTCGCCGTTGAGGAGAATGCGCTCGCCGTTGCGATTGGTCTTGGAGAGCTCGTCGTTGTCGATCGCGCACACGCGGACGGCCTCGCCCAGCTCCGACCTCAGATAGTGCTCCTTGGCCTGCCGCCAGGCGTTCCACCGGCACAACACCGCCTCCTTTTTTCGGCGCTGCAGACGTGAAGCACGATTACGATGAGCCACACGCACAACGCACAACACACCATGCTCGGCGCGAGGGTGAGGGGAGAGGTGGGCTTACCTGGCTCTTAAGTGTCTGAAACTCCTCCTCGCACGAGGCAAGGTGTCCCAGGCTCTTGGTGTTGGAGTAGGTGAGGACCACCACGACCTGAGCCAACAAGCGAGAGTGCACCAACCGTGAAAAACCCTGCACTGTCGCCCTGTCGAGCTTTGGAGGAGGGGAGTGCACAAAACGCGACATACCTGGCAGCCGTATGCTTCGAGCACCTCCTTAGCGAACCTGATCCCCTTCTGCATGGCGCTGCTCTGCGTGTCCGAGAACTTGCACACCTACGCGTTCGCGTGAGACACGAGTCAGGCGCTGACGAGGGAGAGGAGTATGACGAGGAGGCAGAGAGGTCGCTCACCAGTATGACACAGTCGGGCGGGTGGCCTTTGAGGAAGCGCTTGATTTTGGCCTCGTTCGCTTCATCGTGCGCCTCGCCCCTCGAGTCGAAGAAGCCCGGCGTGTCGATGAAGTAGAGCCCATCGACGAGCGGGTGCTCGTAGAGAGCCACGTCTTGCGTCGTTGATTCCTGTGTCGTGTGATGTGTCGGATCAGATATTCACCTGGTACCTCCCCCACCGGCAAGTTGTTAGTTACCTGCGAGTGGCCCTGAGCTGAGACTAAACGCCCAAAGAGGAGGTTGATGAGGCTGCTCTTGCCGTGGCCCGTCAGTCCCAGAAGCAGGAACGTGACCTGATGATCCGGTTTCGGTCGGTTAGTAACTCATCAGCGCGCCGCTGCACGAGTCGTACGGATCACACTGCTGCGTGTGTGTGTGTGTACCTTGCTGGCCTCCTTGCTCGGTTGCTGGTTGGCCCTTCGCTTCTCGTACTCCTCGAGCATTCGCTGGGGCAGTCCAGCGTCCTGAGTCTTGTCGACCCAGCGACAGAAGCTGTCGGTATCCTCTGGCGGCAACTGATGGAGATCCTCTCTCGGCAGCGGCACAGCCAGATCGTCCATGTAGTCCTCCTCCTCATCCGACGAATCTGCATCCATCACGCGCATCAGTCTCAAAGCGTGCGTGTGCGTGTGCGGTGGTGCGTGTGCGGTACCGTAGATGAGGGACCAATTTCGAGGCAGATCAGAGGCCGATGAGACGTGCGTCACCGTACGGCACATCGGGCAGGGGATCGCGATGGCCTCATCCATCACCCATCCTACGCCATCAACAACACACACCGAGCGTCGTCAGTCTCATCCTCTCACTTGCCACTTGCTTCACATCATCGACGTACCCTCCTGCTTGTCGTTGAAGTGTGCTCGCTTCAGGCAATCTGCAACAGTGCGTCGTGACCATGCGAAAGTGTGAGCAAACGAGGCCGCACGACACACACACAGCACGACACACACACACACACTGACACTGGAAGGGAGGATGGCGGTACCGTAGCAGAAGGTGTGGCCGCAGACCCGGAGGAGCCGCGGGTCGCGGATGGGCTCGAAGCAGATGGGACACCCGACCGACCTCCGCGACGACGACAGCTTGGGCGAGGGCTGGTAGGCGCTCTCCTCGCGCAACGAGTTACGCCTCGCGCTGCTGCTGCTCGCTTTCTCCTTCCCCTTCTCTTCCGCGACGTCGTAGTCGTCGTACGATGCCCCCTCCTCGCCATTTCCATAATCGTCGCCATTTTCATCATTTACGAAATCTTCAACGCCCCCCTCCTCGACTACAACTCTCCGCTCGGACTGGCCCGCCCCCGGAGCCTCTTCCCCCCGAGGTGGCCGTAGGACGTTCGAGGTCGAGGTCGAGGTCGAGGTTGAGGTCGGCCCCAAGCCGGCGGAGGTGGGTTGGGGCTGATGTGTCGCTGCCATGGCCGAGGCGAAGAAGAGCAGAGGACTCTGGGATGGAAGAGAGGGGGGGGGGTGCAATACAAGTCGTGTGGTGGGCTGCGGATAGAGGGAGGTGCACAGGTAGTCAATGGTCCAACGCGTGCGTGTGGCCTGGAGCTCCAGGTGGAGACGGGGTGGCCGCGGACGAGCGTCGGCGGAAGCAAAGTTGGTTGTGGAACTCCGACTCTCCGCGGAAGAAGACAAACGGCAACAGCCCTCATCATCTGGGATGGGGCTTGGCGTTCGCAAGCCAGCTTTGGCAGCCTGACGAAGAGTCAATCGCTAAGACAAAGAGCACTGCATGGAGGAGAGCGAACGCGTGCGCATCATCGGCTCAGGCAGACGAACAGAAATATGAGCGTTTTATGTACATCATCAGTGGCCCAACACCGATCAGACATTGTCGACCGAGGGCTTCTGGTAGGCTGCGGGGCTGTAGCTCGCCCACACCATCGGTGGCTGCTGCGGCTGTCCCGAGGTGTAGGGAGGAGGAAAGACCAGCGCCTGCTGCTGCAGACCGGAGATCATGGGCGCCGCCTGCTGCTGCTGGTAGTCGGCAGCGCTGGATTGCTGGGGCATGATGTCGATGACCAGCGACCAACTGCGGTAGTGCCTCTCGAGACGGAAGTTGATGCCCTGCGGGTTGTAGAACTGGTTCGCGTCCTGGATGTACTGCTCGACTCTCCTCCGCAACTGTTTGACGAGAATGAGTTAGAGTTGAGCGTGGGGCACAGCGGCAAGCGAATGAAGGCCAAGACTTGTCCACACGGTACCTGAACTGCATAGCAGATGGCACAGAAGACGGTGACGAGGGAGAACAGAATCAGGAGACCGTTGCACACGTAGATGTACTCAAAGGATCCCTGAAAGGCGGCGAAGATGAGCACCGCCAGAACGACCCACGTGGCCAAGACGCTGAGCCACAGGCCAGTGCGCAGGACGGAAGAGCCGTTGATGATCTGATTGAGGCCGTGCATGGTGGCCTGGAACTGGCTGTCCGCGATGCGTCCGCGGAGGAGGAACGGCAGACATTCGTCGAACGACGTGCGGCCGAACAGCGACTTGCGCAGCTCGAGCCTCACCTGCGCCGGAGCGACGCCGTGCACGACACTGCACGTTGCTGTCGTAGTCGTCGTCGAGTTGATGAGCTTCTGTGCCTCCATCGTGAGAGTGTGATCTGAGTATCAAGAAAGAGTCCCTTGGTTGTGCGATGTGTTGCTTGTTGAGAATGTTCTTTACAGCCCCACACACCCATGGTTTTATGGTCGTGGGTGGAGCTTTGGCCACCAGGGTTTCTCGACCGCTAATTCTCTTACGTTCACCGAAACCACGTAGGTCGGAATGTGCTGGCGCAGATTCTTTTTGTTATTCGTTTTGTAATTTTGTTTTGTGATTTTTGTTTTATTTCCTTCCGCAAGACGAGGCCAAGGGGAAGGGCAAGCGCAAGGGCGACGACGTAGCACTCGAGTCGCCCACCAAGACCAAGAAGAAGCTTACACGCGCACGCTAAAGCCACCAACATTGTTGCAAACCTACATGTAGGTGCGGTCCATCTGTCCACTGGCATCGGTCATGAACTTGATGCGCGTCTGCATGCCCACGATGTCCTGGTAGTACAACCATATCGGCTGTTGTGTACGTGTGCGCGCACGACGGAAAGGGGAGGTTGTGTGATCAGGACTCTCTCTTGAGGGAGATAGCGCACGACGTGAAGGACGTTCCGCACCTTGGTATTGTCAAAGTGCATCAACTGTTGCTGAGCCTTGACCGAGAGCACGATACCGCACATGCTCAAAACCCTGAGGCACACACAACACACGCCGGTGAGCAACAAACAACAGAGAGCGTGTGCATGATGATCAAAGAGCTCGCACCTCTGGAACAGCGCGTTGGTGTCGATGGGCGTGAAGGGCACGTCCTCGATGTTGGGCTTGTTGCCGGTGCCGTCCGCGGCGCCACCGCCGCTGGCGACCAGCGCTCCGGGCACGCTCTTGTGCTTGTTGGCCTTCTCCTTCTTGTCCAGCTCGCGGCTCTTGTCCTTGGATTTCGTCTTGGACTTGACGTCCTTCCACTTGCTGGTCTTGGTCGGCTTCGCGTCCTTGACCTGCTCCTTCGACTGCTCCTTGGTAGGCTTCACCTCGCGCTGCTTCTTGTCCTTCTCCTTCTCCTTCTCCTTCTCCTTCTCTTTCTCCTTTTCCTTCTCCCTCTCCTTGTCCTTCTTCTTGAGCTCCTTCTTCTTGCTGGCCTTGATCTTTTCCTGATCCTTCTCCTTGGTGAGCTTATCCTTCATCTTGCCCTTCTTGCTTCGCTTGCCCTGGTCCTTCTCCTCTTCGTCATCTGTCTCTTCCTCCTCGCCCTTTGTATGCGTGCGTTTGTATGTGTACTCGCGTCAGTCACGAGCGTCCACAATCGTTGGGCAACAGGGGGCGATTACCTGAGTAAAGTCGGAACCCTCGGTTTCGTCCTCCTCGCCCACTGTGAACTCGCGGAGATCGATCTCCATCTCCGAGTCGAGCAGGCTCTGCGGGAAATCCCTCATCACCGCAGCCACGAGTTCCTGCACGACGCATTGCTTAGAGCTCGCTCGACAGCGCCACGGCGAGATGTTGCATTTGCTCAGGCTGCCGTACCTCCTTCCAGTACTTCTTGGCCTCTTTGGTGTCACCAAAGACGGTGTTCAAGAAGTCGACCACCGCGTATTGTACAGGGGTAAGCAGCATAGGCGGCACCTGCACGCGTTTCATATGATGCGCACCATCACGCGGAAACAATGATTAGGTGTGAGCTCGAGCGATTGGCTGTAGACATGGTGAGCTTCGAGCCGAGGCTTGGTGGGAGAATGGAGGGGTTGTGACCTCTTTGGTCTTTTGCCTGAGGCGCAGGCGAAGCTGATTCTTGATGGCACGAGCAAGGATCTCGTGGAGCAGGACATTCCTCACAACCGCTGAGTACACGCGGCTGCGCACGTAGCCCAGCTTTCTGATGTTGATGCCGTGCTCGTGCAACACATCGGCGATGTTCTCGGCGAAGGTCTATGTTGCAGCAAGTGTTAGTACGGCGCGATGCGGACCAGCCTAACACTGGCGAGTGTGAACCGCGTACCGACTTGATGTACTTCTCGTCTTGTTGATCGAGCCACTGGGCGAACTGGGGAATGACCACGTTGTGGAGCATCTTGGTAGCCTCCATCACTTCGTGATTGTTCTCCTGTGCGGTCACGCCGAACCGGGAGAAGGCGTCGCTCGACAGAGGACACGGGTTCTCTGATGAGTCAGAGAGTCCACACACGTGATAAGTCGTCCAACCTCGTGACATCGCATGAAGCAGAGCAGTGTTCGCGTACTGGCTACAAACTCGGCACGCAGGCGATGACAGAGGCCTGTGTGCTGAATCCTGAAACGTGGCAAACAAAGATTGAACGATCAATCCGGTGCGCACTCGTTTGGCATCCAACTAAACTTGTTGCACGTACCCCCTCTCTGGTGTCTCAGGAGGCATAATGCGCGACAGTCCAAAGCCGGTCACGTAGTAGAGGCCATCCTAGCGATGAGATAGAGTATGAACGAAGATGAGTCGAGTATCAACACATACTCCATACAGAAGACAGCGTGGCGGCATGGCGTACGGTGCCGCAATGTCCCTCGATGTCAGCCGCCAGGGCCATCTCCTTGTCGCCCACGAGGTGCTTCTTGAGGTTGAGACTAATGCCGGCCTCGGTCATCTTGCTGTCGAGCTCTTCGCTGTCGTTGTGGATCGTGCACTCGCCGCTGGATCCATAGGCAATCGTCCTTGTGTCGTCAATCGGCAGAACTACAGAAGGAACGCAACGCAACAAGTCAGGACCTTGAGTGCACACAAGGCTAAACACATCAGTGAGCTTGCTTCGAGTGGCGCGTGAACGTACCGCTCTGGGCGAGCAGACGGAAGCCCTGGAAGTCGATCTGAATGCTGAAGGGGAAGTAGAGACCGCTGATGTCGGACTTGTACAGGCTGCGCCATCCCTTCATCTCGTTGGAGGCCACCTTCATGGCGTGGTGCGTGCTACCAAAGTTCTTCTGGGTGTCGAGGTAGAGCTTGTAGAGGATGCCCTTGTGTACGTAGACCTCGTAGCATTCCTCGCCGCTGTTGTTGGCCGGGATGGGCGGAATGGTCTTGCTCCGCGTGGGGATGAATGTCTCCGAGATGATGATCTTGCCGTAAGTGATGGCGTTGTGCAAGAAGTCCTGCGTGAGACCAAACCACTGCGCGTCACGGCTGGGCGATGGCGATTCCTGCAGCACGGACTGGAACATCACGTTCCAATCAATGCTGTTGGCTTGCTCGTGCTCTGCTCACACAACACGGCACCATGGCACGACACAGTGTAAGCTCCTCTCCATCTCTGATCTGTTGAGAGGAAGACGACAAGGTACCTTCATCATCGCTAAAGTCCTCGAAGGATTCGGTGTCGAGCTCGCTCATGACAGAGTACTCGGCGTTGGTGAAGCTCTCCTCGGTCGTGGAGACGTCGTTGGCGTCCTTCTGCTTGGACTCCTTGGCGTTGGGCGCGTCGCCGGTGCCATCGCCTCGGCGCCGCTTGAGGCTGGCCGTCGAGCCGCCCGTCGCCTTCTTGTGCGGGCCCACAACCGCGCCAGGGGGCCGAGATCCGCTGCCGCTGCTCGATGCGCCACCCCCACCTCCGCCACCGCTGCCCCCGCGCTTGTTCACGAGGTAGTCCCTAAGCTCCTTGATCTCGCCCGACACCTCGGTCAGCAGCTGCTGGAGCGACGTGCTGCTCGATCGCCACTCGCTACGTTTCGTTTTGGATGAAGATGATGACGATGATGCGCCCCCTGAGGCGTGGATGGGGAACTTCTTCTCGGGCGAGGAGGCGGTGGTGTCGAGCTTCTTCCGCAGCAGGTCCTCCTGATCGAGCAGGAAATTGAGCCCCTCCTGGGCCCGCTTCTCGTTCCAATGAGAGGAGCCGCTCTTCTCCTGCATGTGCTTGATCTCCTGCAGGCGCTCGCGGAGGCTCGCAAAGTCGAGCGCGCTGCTGCCGGCGCTGGCGGCCGCCTTCCTCTCCTCCCTCTCGCCCCTGAGCGAGGCCCGGCTCTTCTTCTCCCCCTTTGAGCTCGAGCCCGAACTCGAATTCGATCTGCCCCCGCCCCCCTTGGTCGATCCTCCATTGTCGCTGTTGGTGTTGCTGGTGCTGGTGGGGCCCTTGGCGCCGCCCCCTTCGATGGCGCTGTTGCTGATGGATGACGCCTCGGCCGCCTCTGACAGGGAAGAGGACGAGGACGAAGCCGAAGACGAAAAGGAAGACGAGGTCGAGGACGAGGACGCCCGCGGTCTGGTGTTGGGTGACCCCGCGAGGCCTCCAGACGACGGATGGTCCATCTCTCCAGGCGCAAAAAGAATTAATTATTTAAATAATATTTAAATCCATTCTTTTTTATTTTTATGTTTGCGAAATTTCGCAAGGCCAAGCACAAGAACGACTTCAGGGCCGAGGAAGGAAGACGAGCGAGCCCAAACGGAAGCACGGACAGCGACACACGGCGGATAAGCGAGAAGGAGCTCAATGGCGGATTCTATTGTGGAGGCGGCAAAGGACGGGTTGACGCGGGAGGTGCAGTGGTTTCTATCGCAGGGCGAGGACGTCAACGTGACCGACAGCAACGGCCGGACCGCTCTCCACTGGGCCCTGCAGAAAGGCACTCCCTCCACCACCACCGCTCTGCACGAGAATTGAATTGAATTTTATTTTAATATATTTTGAATTAAATTAGTTATAAAATTAATAATTAAATAAATATGGGACAGGTCACGCCGATAGCGTGATCACGCTGCTGCGAGCCGGAGCGGACCTGGACCTCAAGGACAACGACGGCAACCCGCCGCTGCACATCGCCGTTCGACACAACCAGCCGCAGCTGGTCAAGGTGTGAAGCTTCGCCCGTGCCTTCCTTGTTGCTGTCGTCTTCTTGTTCAGTGACTGATCCACGCTCCGTGTGCTGGTGCTGCTTCAGCTCTTGGTCAAGGCCGGCGCCGACCTCCGCCTGGTCGATGCGCGCTCCCTCAATTGCTACAACTTGGCCAGGTTGGACCGCCCATGCTTACCTTGCTTGCTTGCTTGCTTGCTGCTTGTTACCAGACACGTTGCTCATGCGAGAGGCGCCGTTCACTTGCACAGGGGCATCCTCGGGACACAGAACGAAGTCACCATGTTCCTCGCCGAGATCATGGAGAAGATCATGCCGGGCGTACGCACTCGGTCCCTGAGCATCCAATGTAGTCAGCTTAGGCTCCTCACGCAACTGAACTGATCTGATCGACTCCCGGCAGAGCACGGATGCGGGTAAGACAGCCACCAAGGAGGAGGCCGTTCAGCAAAAGCATGCGGGGATGAAGGGCGACGTGGAGCCCTCCCGCAACACAGCACCGTCAGGTTCATGATCTGCTCCGCTTCGCTCTACTGGCATCTGTGCGCGCGGACTCCTCTCGGTCACGCATGCTGACGCTTGTTCCCTCGTTCAGGACGATCAACCGTCACCAATTCTGCACAGCGAACTCAATCGCCAGTGTCTGCCGCTTCCTTCCACTCGCACTGTGCGGCCTCTCCCTCCCTCCCTATCTCTCTCTCTCTCTCTGCGCGCTTTCTGCTCACCTCGTGGCTTACGCTTGTGTGATGATCAGTTGTGGTGATCACCTACGCCGGCATCAGTCTCGCGGTGGTGGAGCTCAGCGAGGACCTGAACGAGTCCCTCGCCATGCTCCGTGCCAAGATGGAGGAGGACGAGGTGCCGCTCCGCTTCGCCTACTCCTTCACGTTTCAGAGCACCGGCGCGCTCGTCACCCGGAAGCAGGTACAGTACTCACGACCGCAATCGTGCCACCACAGCGCTGGTGGTGTCCACCATGGTGTGGCGTTCTGGTGATGATGCTCTTCAGCGGGAGTCGCGCGATCGCAACTGACGATCACGCAATGTCGAATCTCTCATCACAGGAGGCTCGATTCCTCGTGGCTCAGTGCGCCTCGCTGTGGACGCCCCCGTCCACGCCAACAGCAACGACGCCATCGGCGATCGCCGTGGGCGGGAAGGAGACGCTCGTGTACCAGGTCGAGATCGTCAAGCAGGACCACAACAAGCCCATGCGCGGCCACCAGTTCCTCTCCGCTGCCGACCTCGACATGTGACACACCAGCCATGACCTCTCCACACATGACACCTCACGCCCTGTGTGTTGCAAAGATGTTTTGTTTGGATTTCTCTGTGTTGTTGGGGAAAACTGCTCGCTCTACAAATTTGCAACCCTCTCTCCGGGCTGCATCGAAAACAACGTCGCCTGGCGAGAGATGGATCGCGGGAAAGGGGACTTTGTGCTCATTCGTTTTGCACCTTGCCCAGGGGTCCCTTCTTGTTCTGCAGGCCCTTGGCCCACTCTGCCGAGTCAAAGTGCTGCCTCCCCTGGAGACACAACACAACCAGACAGACAGACGTATGAGCTGAGCTGAATTGAAGGCGAGTAGAGGAGGGGGGGGGGAAGAGTGTACCTCGTCGCGCTTGCCGAGCATGTGGGTGGCCAGAGATTTCTTGGGCAGCATGCCAAACTTTTCAAAATGCGCCTTCTCCTCGGGCGTCATCTTGGAGGTATCGGGTTGCGGCTGCATGAATCAAAAAAATAATGAAAAAATTAAGCGCTCCATCTATTTGTGATGCAAAAAAAGAGCGCCTGCATCTTACCTGTCCAGACATGGCGAATATGTGTGTTGTTTTGAGATTGCTCCTTCTTCCTTTGACTCTCTCGATGCGCACTCTTGCGATCCTCTCAACGTTGGCCTCCAAAATAATTACAAATCGTAGCTGGCCACGAATGCAAGAGATCTCCTCCTCGTTCGTTGTCCTTGCCTCCACCACCGGTTTTACACCGAAATTAATTCTTCTCTTCCTCTTCCGTTGCTACGACCACTTGTGATTTCTGGTTGGCTGTCTGATATCGTACTGGGCCGCGTCCCAGTAGCTTGCTGTTGTAATCTTTCTGGCAGCACACCATGACCACCCACAAGCTTGCTCACTTACACCATAGTGGTTGGGTTGGGTGGGATCATGTTTGTCTCTTTATGTTGGTCTCTCAGCAAGTGTGAGAAAGGGCACAGAGGCACAGGGTAGGATCTCAAGAGCACACATCACATTTCATCACCAACACCACCAGGCAAGATTGGGGGTAGGGCAAAGTTGTGGACAATGTGCTTGGAGAGAACAATAACAACACTATGCTTCTTACAGCTTGGCCTTGGCCTGCGCGGGCTTGTCCTCCTTGTAGCCAGCGAGCTCCTTCCAGTTGGACTGCTGCTTGGCCACGAGCTCCACGTACTGCACACAGCAAGCAACGAACGCCAACATGAAGGAGGACGAGATCGGGGTGAGCACTCAAGCACGTGCGATAGAGAAGCCGAATGACGAGCGGTGCGACAGTGAAGCGGCGTAGGCACCTTCTTCTTGGCCTCGGTCTTGGACAGCTTGGCGACGTTCTTCCACGCCGTCCACTTGGCGCGGTTGATGAGGTCGAGCCGTCCGGGCGGCTTGGTGTTGTTGGGACCCACCGTGGCCTGCTTGAACAAGGCGTAGAACTCAAGCTTCTGCTCGTTGCTTCACAAGTGAAGAAGAGAGGTTGTTGGTGAGTGGTGAGCGGCCAACGCAACACAGAGGACACCAGCATGTTGGGACAGCGGGAGAGAGTGAGCGAGAGATAGAGAGCGTAAGGTTGGTTACCTCGGTTCGATCTTGGGCGCCTTGACGCCAGGCGCGGGTCCCTTGGTGATCAGCTGCACCGCAGCGTCGAACTCCTTGTCGATGGTGTTGCTCATCTCGCGAACTAGAAGCACGCAATTCAAACTGATTAATCCCTCGACTGCCGAGCGGTGATCGAAGGGGTGGAGCCGGGTCGGGTTGTTGTGGTTGTGGTGGTCTCGTTGCAGGCTGTGGAGGGTGGTTGTGGAGGAGAGATAGCGGTCGTAGAGGAGAGAGGAAGAGGACGCTGGGGATTCGCGTGGCGAAGCAATCTTGGCTGAAATGCTGGGGGAAAAAAATAAATCTAGAAGTGGCCGACTTGGCCTCGAATGGAGTAGTGGCAGCAGCAGAGAGGAAGAGGGCAGATGTGTACAACAGAAAAAGGAGAGGGAGAAGGAAAACTAATTAACAAATTTACAAAAGGGCGAGTAGTGGTGACGTTTGGTTTGGATTTACAAGAATCAACAACGGCTGCTGTGGCTGATGTCGATTGTATCGGGTGCTAGGCGGGCATGCGAGTGTGCGGTGTGGTGGTTTGTGTCGCGTGCAGGAAGGTAAATAAGGGACGTGAGAGGCGGGTGGCGTACCTCTCTCGTCTTGCCAGGCGCAGCTGCCGCACGGTGCTCGCTTTCGTCTTTTCTGCGCACCCCTCTGCGGAATTTATCTCCGCATTCCGCACGCCAGTCATACATCAAATTCCACCAAGCACACAAGGTCATGAAGGCTTCTGCATTGAGGTGTTGGCTCTCGGCCGTCACGCAAGATCGTGGGGAGCGTATGGGCAACAGCAAAAGGGTTGTAGGAAGAGAAAGAGGAGGAGGAAGACGGAGAAGAAGGATTGTGTTGATGTTGATTTGATTTTTACAGTTTGGCCTTCTCGAACGAAGGAGGGGCAGCGCCCTGGTGCTTCTCCTGCTTGATCGCGTCTCTGTCGTCGTACAGCTTGTTGAGCACGTCATCGTACTATGTCGTGTGTGTGGGAGGGGGATTGATGAAGATGTGAGCACACAGACATAAAGCCACTAGTCAACTCAGTGAGGGAAGCGAGAAACACGTACGTGCTTCTTGAGGGCGGAACGCTTGAGCTTGAAGGTCGGGGTGACGAGGCCGTTGTCGATGCTGAACTCGGCGTGCTCCAGGTGGATGGCCTTCACGAGCTCGAAGCCGCGCAGCTGCAAACAGAGGGCTGAAGTGAGAATTGATGCAAGAGGAAAGACAAATAACCGGTTCACACAGGCTGTGGACTCGAGCTTACCTTGGCGTTCTTGGCCTGGGTGGTGATCTCCTGCATGATGAGCTTCTGCACGTCGGGGTTGGCGCTGAGAGCAGGGCCGCTAAGATCGGTCGTCTTCAGGTTCTGCTTCGCCCAGGGCACTGTGGAGTGGTACAGCGTCACGGTGGCGATGGCAAGTTCACGTTAATCATCCGAGAACAAGCACAATGCACGTGGAATGGCGTCAGTAGGGGTACCAAGCGCTTCCAGATCCAGTACGACAACACCGACGAGATAGGACTTGTAGGAGTCGCCGTAGACAAACATCTGCGAGATGTAGGGGCTGCGAGTGAACACGCCCTCCAGCTTCTCCGCACTGCACATGCCACATGTTAGTCCTCGGGTCCATGAATCAAGCGGGAGTGGAAGCACGAGCGCGTTGGCGTACGCAATGTATTCGCCCTGAGAGAGCTTGAAGATGTTCTTCTTGCGATCGATGATGGACAGGGTGCCGTCCGGGTTCCACCGACCGATATCACCCGTCTGGAGATAACCATCCTCGGTAAAGGTCGCCTTGCTGCGCGCGAGAACGTACGCACAGTGTCAGATAACAGTAGTGCTGCGGCGATACTGTCAAGACCCGGGAGTATGCGTACGTGGCCTCCTCCATCTTGTAGTAGCCGACGAACACGTTGGGTCCACGGATGCAGACCTCGCCGCGAGGCGTGGGCCTGCCCTCTTCGTCAACATCAGTGACGTTATACTCCATCTCGGGAACCGAGAACAACTTGATTTCTGGATGTGTGATTGGAAGAAGGGAGCTTAGCCTCAAGCGGACGGGCATCACGACACGCAGAAGAAGGGAACGGAGAGGTACCACAGCACTGGCTCGGCACACCAACGTGACCATAACCCTGGTGCTCGGGCGTGGCGACCGTAGCTACGGCGCAAGTCTCAGAGAGACCATAGCCCTGCAGAACGGGACAGCCCAGGCAACTGTTCATGAAGACAGAGGAAAAGCATGAGCACACTCTCTGTCCTCACAAACAGCAATAAGCGGCAAGGGAGAGTTGGCGTACACTTTGAGGAAGTGCTGGACTGTGGGAGAGAGCGGTGCGGAACCCGAGACGATCAGGCGAATACGACCACCGAAGCGGGCCTTGATCTTGCTGAACACGAGCGTGTCCCAGTAGGGCGTCTCCTCACCTGGCCACCAAGCGGTGTAAGATTGCGGCAACCATGGAGACCTTGAAGAATGGAGATGAATGGACGTACCCTTTCTGAGGGCGTCGGTCTTGGCCTGGAAGGCGTAGTAGAACAGCTTCTTGCGCGGCCAGGGAGACTCGTTGATGCCCTGCATGATCTTATCGTAGATACGGTGGAACACGCGAGGCACACCGACGAATGTGGTGGGCCTCAGCACCGCGATATCTTCGACCAGCTTCTTCACGTCCTGTGCGGCGCAAGCCAAAGACAAACGTAGTCTTAGTGACACCAACCATTACTCGCTCAACAGCACGATGCTAGAGGACGAACCCCTTGGTAGAAGCCCAGGCTGGCGCCAGCCGCCATTCCGGACATCATGACGATGCGCTCAAAGATGTGAGCCAGAGGCAGGTAAGAGAGGTGGACGTCGGTCGGGTAGATGGGAGTGTTCTTGATGGCGCCGGCCAACGAAGCCACCATGTTGCGGTGAAGAATCATCACGCCCTAAGCCATCATTCCAAAGGGTGAGACGCAGCGAACGCAGGGGCTGGATAGGCGACATCAAGGCGTACCTTGGGCTCGCCGGTGGTGCCAGAGGTGTAGAGGATGGACGCCAGGTCATCGGGCTTGGGGGCGACGTGCTGCTGTCTGCCGGTCTGGCCCTGCACAAGAGAATTCATGGGTCGTGGTGAGAGAGTGATCATTGCAAGACCAACACAACGCGATGGCGACATACGCTCTTCATGACGTCGAGAAGCTCAACAAGCTTGACTTGCGAACCGGCCAGGTACTTGTTCCAGTCCTCGCTGGCCTTGTACTTGTCTGTAGGAGCACAGACATTGGCAGAGATGAGTGCACGTTGAAGAGAGAAGCAGAACCAAGAGGGGGATGACTCACCTCCGACCTTGGCGCGCTGGGCAAAGTCCTCCATCTGGATGACGTACCGCAGCTTGGGGAGCTTGGAGGCCACGGCGAGCACCTGTACGCAACAACACACGCGAGCGAAGGGCACGATCGGATTAGAATCATCCGATGCTTGCACTGCGGAGGAGATTATTATAGCCGCGTGATCTGAGCTCACCTTGTCGGTCTTGTCGCGGCTGCAGATGATGACCGAGATCTCAGCATGGCCAACCACGTACTCCACGGCATCCTCGCCTGTGCGCATATGCGTGTGCATCGTCATTTTGTGCGTGAGTATGAGTGACTGGGACGAAAGGGGAAGAGAAGGGCCGGTCCGGGTGCACCGGCCGGCGCTGAACAAAGAATGACTCGGGTGTGGCGCGACAACTTACCGAGCGTGTCATACAGAGGCACAGTGGTGAGGGACTGCAGGTTGGCGGCAAGCTCGGCCAGCACCACCTCCTCCCTGTTGATCGAGTAGGTGCCCACGCGGTCACCCTGCGCTTGCGGCCAACGAGATCAGTGACCGCTCAATCAAACGCTCGACGATCGACGCGTCGGTTGGCGCGCTCTCGAGAGGGGGAAAGGGGGCGAGAGTGAGAGAGTCGTACGGCTCTAATGCCCAGGTTCACGAGGCCCGAAGCGAGGTTCTCGGCCTTCTCGGCCGCCTGCTTGAAGGTGGTGAACTCGTAATCGCCCCTCGTGCCGTCCGGGTTGTACCGACGCGTCCCCATGCAGGCGTTGTGGGGGAAGAGGGAGAGGGCCCGCAGGAAGTTGTCGTACAGCGTGGCCACGCCCTCGAACGGGTGCTCCACGATCCTGTCCGGCGATTGGACGTTGCGGTGGGGGTAGCCCTCCAGCGTGTAAATCTCTCGTCTGAACGTCGTCATCTCTCGTTGGTATCTTTACCGTCTCAGTCTTAATCAAACTTCACGCCCCCCCCCCCACAATTCCCAATCAGATCGGGCGAGCGCTCGCGAGGCGCTACACACAAATTTCACAAACGCTGCCGGGCTGTTGTACAACAAAGTCCAGAGAAAGAGAGAGAAAGAGCAGAGTGAGTACCTAGGCGTGTGCGAATTGGCCAATTCAGCCTCTCTTGTGCAAAGAGAGAGAGAGATGTGGTGGAGCCAAAGCTTGAGCGAGAGCACCAGTGTGAGAGGGAACACGACCTTTCCCCACACAATCGGTGCGAATTTCTTCATGGATTTCTTGGGCGATGAAGTGTCGACAACAATCTTTTATGGAGGCGATCAAAACAGTTTTGGCTTCCTCGTGTTGTGATGATCACTGCATCCAAGAACAGTTGTGCTCATGGTGAGTATGATCAGGACACATCCCACCACATGATAAAAACAAAAACAAAAAACATCACCCACTCAGTGACAATACCAGTAAGGAGGAGACTCCATGAGGAGAGGCTTCATTGTGGCAGAAGGACAGGGCCATAGAGCAGGCCCAGAGAACTGAGGATTGATTACAGGTTGCACACAGCGGGGTAGTTCCACAACTGTTGGCTCAAGTTCACCTGGTTGAAGGTCATGAAGTACTGGCAGTGGCACGCACACACGAAAGTGGTGGAGCGTCAGATTCGTGAACGCACATGCAAAAGAAGAGGGAGAGGGGAGAAGCGAAGCAGAAGAAGGTCAGGTACCTGGACAAAGCCCGCGTTGGAGATGAGAACGGGCGAGCTGTCGTTCACGGAGACATAGTAATCATACACGTTGAGGCCCACGTCTGGTCCCAGATGGTTGCCTGCAAGTGTGTGCGCATGCAGCGAACATTGCGTCAGCAACCAGGCCGTTGTACACTCTCGCTCAATACACAGACTCGCTAAACATACCCTTGCCGTGCCAGTGATACGTCTGTACGCCGAGGACCTCGGCGGTCCCCACATACTGCGCGTTTTGGAGCCAGTTGGTGTTGGGAAACGAAGTCTGACAAGCCAGAGAGTCACGCGTGAGGCAGGCCGACACAGCCCTCACACCATCCCTCAGTCAAGTGGCGAGATGTACCTTGTCGAGGGCGTACTTCTTGCAGACGGGGCTGTCCGTGTTTGAGAATGTGTAGATCCATTCGGATCCCTACGCGCAGGATCAGCATCAGGCAATCAGCAACAGATCAGAAGGCAAAGAAGGGAGGAGAGAGAGAGATAGATGGTGGTGGTCTACGTAGGCAAAGTAGGAGTAGGAGGAGATGAAGCCGCCGGGGATGGTGGAGTCAATCCGGATCTTCTGCGACTCGGCGTTGTAGTAGTATTGGCCCGCCAGGTACTGCCAGTTGCTCGGCGCCAACGCGGCGTGCAGCTTCGACGCGCTCTGCGCACGCACGCACGCACACGTCCAGCTCGGTTAGCGTAGGACACCCTCACTGTGCAGCGACACTCATACGGCATGCGACAGGCCACGCGTACCAGGGGAGAGGAGAGAGGGACGCCGGCCTTACGCTGTAGGTCGTACATCGCCGCCCAGTGTCGGCCGCTGCCCATCGGCAGCAGCGGGAACGCGTCCTCACTCGCCCCTGCCTCGGCGGTCACAAAATAAATAATATTTTACAAAAAAAATTAGACAATGAAATAATTATTTTAAATATATTTAACAATTATCTTGTCTATTTATTACTAAAATATTATTATATTGTTGGTCACACGCAACAGATCAGTTGTGGAGGGGAGGGAGGCGTCGAACCGTCGTGGCCCAAGAGGAAGGGGCTGTTGGCGTTGAGGCCTATGACCACGATGGATGTGAACTGGCTGGGGGTCACTGGTCGCGGTGGATCAGCTATCGGCGAATCCTCGCCGACTGCTGCCGAGGCTGTGAACAGTATCAAGCTCACCACCAGCACCCACGCCCCAACAAAGAGCGTCGCATGCCGCGGTCCTTCCATTCTTCTCTTTGTGTGTGCGTTGTATGTGTCTTTGGCGTATCGATCCTCTTGCGTGTTGCAACGCTTTCGTTGTGTTCGTGAAACGTTAGTTCCACTTTCTTCTTGGCCCATTTTCTCTTTTGTCATAATTTGAGCAAAAATATTTTTTTAAAAAAATTATCTCTGGCCCACAAAATCCTCGACATGGCGTTTTACACTTTGGGCATCCTAGAATGCAATAAAATAAAATAAAATAAAAGAATAAATAAATATATTTGCTGTTGTGTTGGGGTCAGAAGCCGAGGTGTTTCTTGCCCATGTTGAAGAGGTTGGCGGTGAGCAGGCCGACGCAGATGGAGAGGGCGATGGTGAGCATCGAGAAGCCGAACTGGATCCCCGAGACCACGTCGTCCTCCATCAGCGACCCCACGCCCTTCACTGCAATGCTGCCCGGCACCAGCAGCAGCACTCCTGTCCATTGGAGATCTCTGGTGAGCCGTGCTCGTCTCTCACTTGTGTCTGGCGTGCGTGTGCGTGTGCGTGTGCGTGTGCGTGTGCGTGTGCGTGTGCGTGTGCGTGTGCGTGTGCGTGTGCGTGTGCGTGTGCGTGTGTCGCTGAGAGGTACCAGATATGATGGAAACGATGGCTGGATGCCCTGATATCCGCGCGTGAATGTTGCCCACGGCGCCCACCGCAAATGCAGCCATCGCCGACGCAATCTCATCGCTGCACACACAGCGCACAGCACCAACCGGTGTAGAGAACGACCTGGTGAGTCTCGGTTGCGACTGGTGGACAAGCAGCGCGTGGGTGGCTACCTGAAGTAGCCGTAGTACGCCGTGACGTCGGACACGGCTAAGCTGAGGAGCGCCGTCACCATCATGATCCCCCACTGCACTCGAGCAAAGAGGAAGTGAAGAGGAGTGCGAGGAGAACACGAGCGTCGTCAGTTCAACCCCAAACGCCCGGGGGAGGGGCCATGCATGAACTGGGGATGGTGTGACCTGTCGCGGGTGTGCTTCGAGCAGGAGGTTGAATGTGATGGAGACACACAGGAAGAGAGGTATTGTCCACGGGCCACTGTACACGCCGACCGTGCGTCGTGTGTTGTGTCGTGTGTGAATAACGGACTCGCTGCGTCGTAACAGCGGAGAGGCTTTATGGGAAGTGTGCGTACCCTATTCCATTACACGAGACCGAATCGCGCAACTCGATGAAGTGGCTCTCGTTCGTCCACATCACCAGCTTCATCCCTGGATTCCGCACACACAGGCGGTTAAGTGCGACCGCTAACGCATGTGTCGTGTGTTGCGCGCTTACCTAGGTTCATGCCAAAGCCCAACTGGAGCGTGGTAATGATGGAGGAGAAGATGCGGGTGGTGCCTGATATCATGTTACCCGTGGCTAGCTCCGTGATCGATATCGTAATCGAGAGCCCTGGAGTGCGGAACCCACGCGCACTCGCATGAGGACCCAAGCGTACGCGCCTGCAAGGGAAGAAACAAGGCGTACCTGGAAGCATCCAGATGATGCCGGACAGGACCGTTGGTAGGTAGCATATCGGGTGCACGTATTCGATGAAGATGCGCGTCAAGAAGGCGCACAAGATCGCAGCGACAGCCTATACGGGGGTGAGACGCGGGTGGCAGAGGGAGGTGAGTCCAACTAACACATGCCCCACAGGGCCGCTGCTCGCTCGGCAAGTGTGCACACGTACCGAGACCAGTATGCCCAAGGGCTCGATCGTGTTGGCGAGCCAGTTCAATAGGCCGGTCATCAGGCCCAGGCCGAATGAGACACCCATCTCTGCACGAGAGGTGACCGGTGATGCCGGCACACGTGCGCATGAGAGAGCCGCACTCGGGTGCATAAGGCATGATCGTAGGAGCACGCACCAGGCCAGCCTCCGCCGTAGAAGAGTGGCGCGCAAGCGCCCGAGCACACGCCAAACGACAGCAGCTGTTGTGAGGACGTGAGCTCGTGTCTGTGAGTCGACCGTGGCTTGCAAAAGAAACGACTAGAGCAGGGCAGTAATACCGTCAGCCACAGGGGGTAGAGTGGTTTCCGGCGGTTGATGCTGGCGAGCTCGACCGCAGCGTCCGGCAGCTCGATCTCGTTGTTGGTAAGTCGGGCGATCAAGTCATCCTGGGACCCAGGTCAGTGTGATGTCAGCACATTGATCGTTCACTGCCACACAACCAATCGTGGCGATGTGCACGCGTGCGTGCTTACCGTCCAGAACAGCTTGGCGCAGTTGAGGCTCTGAGACGAGCGGATGATGTGCGTTTCAGCTCGTCTGTGCATGCCGACGGAGTGCCGTCAGCACAATGAGCTGCAACTCATGCGAGATTGATGACGTGCATACCGATGGTCTTCAGGCCCGACCGAGATCAATATGAGGCTCGGCATCACAGCAAACGACGCTTCGATGCCCAGGCTCTCACTGCACACCAACCATGTTACCTATCAATCCAAATCAAAACAACTGGGAAGGCGACGAGGAGGCGAACCTGGCTCGGTGCAGGTTGTATTCAAGACGGTGAGCTGGCGCTCCGTACTTGTGTAGCGCTCGGCACAGAGCCTGATCACACACGCAGCCACGCACCAAGGATGAGCACGGATCAGACACTGGGGCGTGGCAATGGGTGGACAAGCGTACGATCAAAAAGAGGATGGCTTGCTCATCGCGCGCCTTCTTAGCTTCGACCTCATCGACCTCGCCCACCTCGGGATCGTCATCGTCATCTGTATCGAGATCGCCCAGGTCGTCCGTGGCGGGGTTGTGCAGTTCCACCATCTCGAACGTATCCTCCTCTCCGTCCGAGTTGGCCACCAGCACGCGGCTCGCTCGTTTATCTCGTCGTGCCCGTCGCTGGGACCTGCTCCTGTGTTGCTTGTTGCGTGTGACGAGTCCCTTGACCTTATCCTTGCTGCCCATGAACACCAGCACCTTTTTCATCACCCACCCGCTCATCTCCCTCTTGTGTTTTCGCTTCACCTTGGCCTCGTTCTTTGTCTCCTCATTCTTGCCGCCATCATCGTCCCAGGTGACGTCCTCGCCGTCACCATCCTCGCCCGGCCCCTTGCTCGGTTCCTCGGCTTCCTTGTGCGCCAATTCCGCGTCCTCATGGTGCCCACCGCTCGCCGGCCGTCTTCGCTCCGTCACCCCAGAGCTTCTGCTCTTTGTCTTTTTGTCGCTTCCGTCCATGTCGTCATCTTCGTCCTCCTCGTTCGAGTCGCTCGTGTCGCTGTCACTCGATAGCTCGCGCAGGAAGAAATAGCTCCGATTGAACTCCTCCCTCGACTTGGCTCCGGGCTGCTTCACCAGCCGCGCTCTCCTGTGCGCGGGCGTGGTCAGCGCCATCGTCACGGCGGAGCCCACATGATGCTCGCTCGCTGCCTTCTCCGGCGGTTGCTGGTGCTCCATCGATCTGGACAGGATAGGCTCGGACACTGACGGTCGCGGCGGCGAAGCTCGATTGCTGGCCGTGAGCTCCATCGTCGCTCGTGCAGCAGCAGCAGCAGCAGTCTTGGCCGGCACCTCCACCGGCATCGACTCCTCGCGATATCGCGATGAGATCGTGCTCGTTTGCGTATTCGTGTTCGTCACACTGCCTCTTCTCCTCCGCGTCACTCCCGCTCCTCCATCAGGCTCCACGTCTGTGCGCCACGCAGAAAATAAAACAACAATTTTTAGAATTTACTTATTTATGTATAAAAATAAAATAAAATAAAACAACAGTTTTGAGAGTTATTTAAAATTTAAAAGAATTTAATAAGCAGAAAATAAGGTACCTGGTGCAGGGGCGTCAGGCTCGTCCAGGTGAGTCGGGCCCAGGAGGTGAGATTCCTCCAGGCTGGCGTTGGCCCCGTCTGGCGGTGCACCGACGAGCTTGTGCACGTGCGAGGCACCGTGGCTCAGCAGCGAGAAGAATTGAGATGACGACGATTTGGGCGGTCGCTTCTTCTCTCTGCGTGTGGCCGCGGCGAATGGGACCGCCAAGGGCTGTGGCTGTCTGCCACCAGACGGTGAGGGCGGCGGTCCTCCCCCTTGCGTCTGTTCCATCGTCGTCGATTCGTGCTGCGCGGCACCCGGGACCGCCAAGAAGAAGTCAAACGAGCTCCGGTTATTCTTGAGAAATTATATTTCTTTGTGTTCTTTTTAATTTTCATTGTGTTCTTTTCTTTTCAGCTCACAAAACTTTGTTTTGGTTTCAACTGCATAGAAGAGGCTCTGCGCCCTCCCAGCTGCCTTCACTTGCAAGTTGAGGTTCATTTTCAAATTTAGTTTTATTAATTTATTTATTTATTAATATGCATAAATTTAGGTAGCGCGGAGGGATGGCGACCGGTCTGCAGCTGGCGTGTGCCCGGGAGCGGCTCCGGCTGGAGGTCGCTAACAGAGAGGCGGCCGAACGGCGGCTGGCCACCGCCCAAGCGCTGCTGGCGCGTCTCCTTCCTGCCTGTCGCCCGCATGCGTCGCAGGTGCGTGCGCCTTTGCCTAAGCAGCATTGCGTTCGTGTTGAGTTGCTGCCGATTGCTGAGGATTGAATGTCACACGCTCGAGTCTAGCTGTGTGGGCAGCTTGAGGGCGACGAGAAGGTGATGCTCGATAGATTGCTGGCCGCCACACCTGACCCCGCGCCGTACGACGGCGACGCGTCAGCTACGCCCCGGTCCCAGCTTCAGCTGTGCGGCAAGTGTAAGCAACAAACGACGGACGAGCCTCTCGCCCGTGACACACTGGATCGGCCATCCGAGCAACAACGACAACAATCAAAGGACTCCTGCTTCACCAGCGACGAATGGAACTCGTGCCTCAAGGTCCTGCGACTGATCTCGTCGCACACGCGCCTCTTCGCGGATCACATCGCCCAGCTGACGTTTGCCAAGAGGTAAGGCCTGTGCGCAAGCAAGATACGCGACGAGGCGGTCGTGGCTGACACCTTCCTCGCCTTCCTCGCTTCCAGGGTCTTTCTGCACATGTTCGAGATGTACGTGAACCTGTGCGCGTGGTGCCGTGAGTGTGCGCGGCCGCTCGACGCTCTCGTTGTGCGGCCGCTCATAAGCGTCCCGACTGGCCGAATGCAGGGAGCAGCCGCGCGATCTCGCGCTGGTGCCAAAGGCTGGCGGGTTCAATCGACAGCTGGACATGGCGCTGATGCGCTCCACGGAGCTGAGAAAGCGTTACACTGAGGACATGGAGCGACTGAAGCGGCAGCTACCCACGGCCTTTGTACGTGCAACCTCGTGCATCATCATCATGGAGCACCTGTATCTTAACCCGCATGATCGCGCCGCTGTCGCTTCAGGAATACGGCAACAGCGCAGCAGCAGCAGCAGCAATCGAGTGGATTAGTGAAGTTGAGGTCGACTGCCCTCAGGCGATCAGTGGTGCATTCACATCCGAATGCGGAACCTGTTCCCAGGCAGTGCATCTCACACACACGACACGACATGACACATCACACACACTCTCCCCTGTAGTTAGTACGCTGGACGAACAGGAGGCTACAGGGGAGACCGGCGCTCTTGGCCTTGACTCGACGGACCAATTTTTCGAAGTGGGTAAGCAGCAGATTGGCCATGGTGCTGTGTCGTAGCGGGATCATGGCGCTGACCACCGCCAGGCGTGGCCTGAAAACACAGAACGAACAACTGCCGTGGTGTGCATCATTTGTCGTCAGTCGTACCGGCGCGTGCACAAGTTCTACGGCGAAAAGGTAACGCCTCTCTCTCTCTCTCTCTTCAGTGCACACTGGTGTGATGGTGATGATGTATGTGTGATGCACGTGCGTGTGGAAGAGGAGTGTTGCTTACGCTTGCGCGCACACAGTTTTGCCCAGAGTGCAGTCAACTCAATTGGGACAAGCGGAACGCCACCGCCGATCTCACAGGCCGCGTGGCCCTTGTGACCGGCGGGAGGATCAAGATCGGGTACGCTCCGCGTCCTCTGCAAGGCACGTCCGACAATAGGCGAGTGTTTAGACTAATAGCGCGTGACTGGTCAGGTTGGAGACTGCGCTGATTCTGCTACGATGCGGTGCGATTGTGTATGTGATCACTCGCTTCCCCAAGGACGCTGCCCAACGCTACTCCCAGGTAGCGCTGCCCGCCCTCTTGCCCTACGGAGGAACACGGCACTGCATGCAACACGACACTAACGCTGCGCTCGTGCGACTCGAACAGGAGACGGATTTCGACCAGTGGAAGGATCGTTTGCACATACTGACAGCTGACTTTCGTGACATAAGAGTCGTCGAGGTTCGTTTGCTCTCCTCCGCCCTCGCCACACCGCGCCCGACGAGAGTGCGTCAAGTAATGTGGCGCTGGCGAACATACAGGCGTTGGTGCAATACCTTTCTTCTCACCTGCCTCGGCTCGACATCATCATCAATAATGCTGCTCAGACGATTGCACGGTATCTATCTCTCCTTCTCACCGTCGTCATCACTCCACTCAGTGTTGTTGTTGTCCGCTGTGCGTGCGCAGACCCGCGCACTACTACAAGTACTTGCGACCGACCGAAGACCAGCCCGACCTCTTCCTTCCGCCCCAGCAGCAGTCGCTGATCGCCAACGAGTGGAACAAAGGTCGCCTTGTATCGGCGAGCGCTGTGGCGTGGGCGCGTGATGCCGAAGCGGCTGACGCAGCGACGACCACTTTGACGCCCAAGCCGGCAAAGGATGAGGGCGATGCGGAACGCGAGGGAGGCGACGAGAGCGTTGGTGTGCCGGATCGCGACTTCCCTCCCGGCGTGTTCACAAGCGAAGGCGAGCAGATCGACCTGCGCACAAAGAACAGCTGGAGCCTCTATCTCGACGAGGTCTCCACCCGCGAGTTTCTCGAGGTTCAGGTACGAACTTCACACACACGCAAGGTTGCAAAGCTGAGCTGTGTTCTGATGCGTCGCACTCAATGACAGGCGGTCAATGCTATAGCGCCGTTTCTCA
The DNA here is from genome assembly GCA_000826305.1 of Acanthamoeba healyi. Classification (NCBI taxonomy): domain Eukaryota; phylum Discosea; order Longamoebia; family Acanthamoebidae; genus Acanthamoeba; species Acanthamoeba healyi. The sequence continues at coordinate 82,884 of CDFA01017258.1, forward strand.
TCAACGGCCGTCTGCGCGCGCTGATGAAGCAATCACCCCCGCTCCCGGACGGCTCCAGGGCCAAGTTCATCGTAAACGTTTCGGCAATGGAAGGTACCGCACCAGACGCAGGCACCCCCTCACCGGTCGTCCTGCTCATGCGCCTGTACGTCTCATTCCACAGGACAGTTTTACCGATTCAAGACCGATCGACACCCACACACCAACATGGCAAAGGCACGTCACACAACGCGTGCGTGCGTGCGTGAGAGAGAGAGAGAGACTGACAAGCATGTGATCCGTCAGGCGGCATTGAACATGATGACTCGAACGTCAGGCCCAGACTACGCGGTGGACGACATCTACATGAACTCGGTCGACACGGGCTGGGTGACCGACGGTGCGAAATGTTGTTCCTCATTGAGCTAGCTGACGCCGGTTTGCTGTGATCTCTGACACACATACACACGCCCACGAACATGCAGAGAATCCCTGGCCTGTGCGTCTCGAGACCAGATTCTGTCCGCCGCTCGACTGCAAGGACGGAGCTGCACGTACGTGATGCTGACTGTCAGAAGATGATGCTCTTTTGACTAACGCGCGTGCGTGCTCGAGCAGGCGTGGTGGATCCCATACTGACGGCAGTGCGCGGTGAGGTGTCGGAGCCAGCCTTTGGGTCTTTCTTCAAAGACTACAAGATCACCCACTGGTGATCGATCAGCCTCAGGCCAAGGAAGACCAGCCCCACACCTGCGGTGGTTGTTCTCTGTAAGAACTGACCAACAGAAATGAAGTGGCGTGAAGTGAAATAAAGTCTGGCCGACAGGATGGCAACAAGGAAGCGCAAGGTGCTAGCTGCCGCTGGGATGGAGTGGGGGTCGGGAGAGGAAGACGTACCGGCGGATGCCGGTGAAGTTGACTCCCTGGAGACCGCTAAGAAATGTCGCAGCGACGCCGCCAACCACCCCTTGGAGGACGACGTTGTTGGCCAGGGGGCGGCTGACTCGGCCACAGAGCTTTTTCTCACGTGCCTGCCCGACCTGGTCCTGCACCACATCATCTCGTACTTGCTCCCCTTGCCCCTTCATCTCTCACACGCATTGAGTGTGACGGCCAAAATTTGGTTGGACGGACAGGGGCCTGGAGTGGCAGGAGGCCGTGGCCCTGCGGCAGGTCAACCGCGCGTGCCGAGACCTCGTGCTGAGGGACCACCGACCGTTGCAGTTCGTGCTTACTCTTCTGGTACCGCGCACATTGACAGCGCTGCCTCACGACTGTGTGACTTCGCCCTACCTCGGTACATACATTCTCACAGTCTGCAGCTCATGCCCGTCTGTGGAGCAGCACTAGAAGCGCTTCGCCTGTAGTAACTTCTCACCAAGCTCTACGTATGCTCTCTCTGTGTGGCGTGCAACAGCCAAGCACTGGGACTGGTTAAGGGCCGTCCAAACGAGGTATTTCGCCATCGATGCGCCGCTCGCTGAAGACGACGGGCGCGACTGGGACGACGAAGCCGACTTTGAACTCGAGCCAGATGAGCTCGAGCTCCTCAAGAAGGAGGCTGAGGAGCCTCTGCAGCCTTCTGTGGGCGACTCTAATTCTGCTGACGCCATGACGATCGACAAACCCTCCACCACAAGCGTCGACGATGATCAGGAAGACGATCAGGACCATTATCAGAACGACGATCAGCCTGAAGAGATGGAGTTAGTGGTGGCCAATGTCGAGCACGAGTTAGATTGCCTGCAGGCGTGTCGCTTGTTGATCGAGAGCCGGCTACAACAGCTGGCCATTCTAGAGCCGACCTACTGGAGAAGCCGCCGCCACTCACGCACCAACGAGCCCTGGCGGGAAGACCAAGTCGCACAGATCCTGTCCATTGTCAAGAAGGCATGTGTCTCCTCAATCATCGTGGAGGAGAGACGCATTGCTGATAGGACATTGTGACTTGGTTGTGCGCAGAGCGTCAAGATCAGGGCGTACACAAGGATTGAGGGCGAGGAGGCGATCACGGTGGGTTGCTTGCTCGAGCTCCAGTGTGACCGTGGCGAGCATGGCCTCCGCCGTTGGACCTTTCACATCGTGCGTATGCTACCCCTGCCGCCTC
>CDFA01017278.1:0-11795 GCA_000826305.1 Acanthamoeba healyi
CAGACGTACAACGGGAAGGGCTTCCCTGATGGAGCGGTCGAGTTCATGCGCGACTTCTACACCCTCATCCGCGCCGACCCGTTCTTCAATGACCGCTGGGTAATCGGCTCGCCGCTTGCCAACGTGGCGCAGCTGCCGGCCAACTGCTGCAGCCAGTGGGTCGACTACGGTGACATGCACCCCTACGGGTTTGATGGCAACTACTTGGCGGCGACGTGGGAGACCTACGACACCATCTACCGCTACTTCTACTACAGCAACCAGGTATATACCTAACTTATATCTAACTTTTAACTCCGATCAGCAAACCAGTTCTTGTTCTCTGATTTGTGCTGTGTGCTCACCAACACACTCTTCCTCTGTGACTCCCCAGCCGTCGGTGAACGTCGCTGAGCCCTACCCGCAGGCGTGGGACAACGCCAAGGCCTACTACCCCAACAGGCCCTGGTTCGCCACTGAAGTGGGCTACCCCACCTCGGTCGACACCACGTCGATCCGCGCGCAGGCGCTCTACATGAACCGCATCTTCACCGAGTACTTCCGCCTGGGCATCCGCCGCACATGCGCCTACGCCTTTGTCGACGACCGCGACGACCCGACCGACCGCGACTCCAACTTTGGCCTCGTGTTCGCCAACTACACGGCCAAGCCGGCGTACACGGCGCTCAAGAACCTGATGGCTCTCGTGCGCAGCGACTGGACGCCCTCGGCCACCCAGCTGCGTCCGCCCACCTACGCCCTCAAGCGCCTGGACTACCACCTCGACGTGAGCGCTGTGGGGAGCTACGACAGGACGGACTACGTGCATCACCTCCTGCTGCAGAAGCCCAACGGCACTCTCCTGCTGCTCGTGTGGCACGAGATCTCGGCCGAGGACATCAGCGACGGTCGCCAGATCTATCCGCCGCGCATGCCCGCCGTGCTCACGCTCCCTCCGGCGCAGTACAACGTGCGCGTCTATGCGCCCAACGACGGCCCTGGCCTGAGCACGAGCTACACGGCCGACGCCAAGTCGACCTACAGCTCGGCGTCGAGCATCTCGCTGCTCGTGCCTGATCACGTCATCGTGCTCCAGCTGGACCAGGTCGCTTGATCGGTGAAGTGAAACGTTTGCACGCGCAAGATAGATACATAGTGAGAATGAAGATGTACACAGAGACGTAGAGGTGGAGGTGTGGCGGGTGAATGGCTGCGCTGGAAGAAGAGGTGAGAGATGAGCTGATCAGTGGTCGGCGGCGTCGATGGCTTGCTGGCTCAGCAGGCGCTTGTAGAAGAACACAAAGTAGTGCATGCGGTCGAGACCGGTGCCCAACATCCTCGCAGCTGTGCGAATGTTGCCTCCGCTGCTCTCCAGCGCCTCGGCGTATCTGTTCGCGTCACAGAGTGAGCGTGCGTGCATGCGTGCGTGAGAGAGGCCAAGGAAGAGTACCGCTCGAGCTCGTCTTCCGTCCATCCGTGTCGCGCGCTGCCGCCCTCGCTGAGGAAGTCGCGTCGCTTGCTTCGCTCCACGGGCGAGTTGAGAAAGGCCTCGTACTTCTTGAGCATGGCAGCGTCGGTCTGGACGTGGCTGAACGAGCTGTGACCCACGGGCACGTGTCGGTGAAGGAACTTCTTGTCCGTCGTCACCAGTCGCATCACGTCCTCGTAGATTCGCTCCTCGATGTCGTCGGTGGTGATGACCTGCTCGAGACCTGCCGCGTTGACGCCCGCCTGGCCATCAGCGACAGCGCCATCGCTGACGCTGCTGCTGCTCTCCTTTGTGGTGTCAGTTTCAACGATCGGCGCTGCGTCAGGTGCATTGCTGCTGACGCCGTCGGTGTTGGAGCTGGCCGTTGTGGCACCGGCGTCGGCGTTGAGACTGGCGCCGACGTCGCCCGTGCCTTGAACTGCGGCGTCAGCTCCAGCGTTGACCGTGGCAGCTGTCTCGCTGGCGATAGCGCCGTCGCCGCTGGTCGCGGCCGTGTTGGCGGCGGCGGCCGGGTCAGGCGCGGCGGCAGTGGCAGCGACTGGCCAGTACCTGGCCTCGTCGAGCGCGTAGGTCACGATGAGGTTCTGGATCTCGTAGATGTCGTAGTCCGACGGCGGCAGCGTCTTGAGCACGCGGGCAAAGATGATCGGCACCGACGACATGGGAATGGCGGTGGCCGACCTGTGCATGAGGTCGATCGCCTGCTTGTTGGTCGATCGCTTCGACGACCCGTAGCCGCCGCCGCTACCGCCGCCACTGCCGCCGCCGTTGTAGGCGTCGCCGCCGGCGCCGGTGGGCGACGACGGACCCCAGCCGCCCTTGCGCTTCTTGGCCGCCGACTGCTTCTTGGCCGCCGCGGACGACGAGCCGCTCGACTTCCGCTTGCCGCCGCCACCGCCGCCGGCGCCGGCGCCGCTCTTCTTCTTGGGCACCGCAAAGTCGGGGTCGCACGTCGGGCCGCCCATCTTCTTCTTGATCGTCACCGCGAAGATCTCGGCCGCCAGCGCCGACGGCAGCGTCGTGCCTGCGCCGCCGCCGCCGCCGCCTGTCGACGACAGCTCGTACAGCTCGGGCGAGATGGTGCCCTTCTTCGACGAGCCCTTGGGCTTCGCGCCGCCGCCCGGGCCGCCCTTGCGCGCAGCGGACTGGCCCATGAGCCCGTCGTCGTCGTCTTCAAAGTTTAGTTCGCCGTCGTCATCAGAGTCGGCCTCGAGTGCCAGCTGTTGCTGCTCCTTCTCGGCCTCAAAGTCGAGGTCCTCGAGGAGGACGCCCTCTTCCTCCTCCTCCTCGTCGTCTTCGTCCTTGGGGCAGTAGTCGTCGTCCTTGGCCAGGGCCTTGTCCTCCTCGTCCTCGTCCTCGTCCGGGTCGTCGAGCAGGGCCTGCCACGTCTCCTCGTCGCCCGCCAGGCGAGTGGCAGCTGCAGTCTCCTCCTCCTCCTGTTCTACCATCTCCTCCTGCTCCTCTTGTTCCTCTTCTTCTTCCATCATCGTCGCCTGCCCCCCCGCCCCCGGCGCGACCTCATCGTCCTTGATTTGAGGAGGGACGTCGCCCATTTCCACCGAGGTTGCGTCCTCTGGTGGTGCCACGATGGTAGTACTACCACCCCCCTCTGCAGCTGCATCAGCTCCCAGAGTCCCCTCTGAGACGTGGGAGGACACTTCCCCCTCCATCTGCAAATTATTGATCTAAGGATTAATTCTGAATTCCATCGAACATTTCTTTTCGTTGTTTTAAAAAGAAAATACGAAGAAAAGATTGATGGACAACAAGGGCAGACACGAATTGGCACATCAAGGACACACCAACACGTCTTGTCAGGCCCCTGGTGAGCATACTTGCCACACTTAAAGGTGGTGGCTGTGACAAAGACCATCCCACCATGCCACACACAAGCTCCTCAGAGATATGCCACAACAAGGCACTTCTGTAGGGACAAGTCCCTCCAAGAGACTCTGAAGGATGGAACTTTAAGATGAGCATTGAGTGGACACCAATGACAGCTTGTCTGAGCCCAGAGGACCAGAACACTCTGAAGAACCAGCCTGTTTAGCTGACAAAAAAGTACATTGAATTACTATTTCATCACACATGCATACTAAATTATGAATCACCTTTTACATGCAGGACATACATCCATTACTGCTGAAATTCCTCATTCCTCCCATTACCTCCCAAAAAACTGAATTGGAGGAAGGAGGTGGGGATGGAGGGAAAGAGGAAGAGGAGGGTGACAGAGTGGCAGGTAGAGTCACCAGGTGACGTGGTGGTGGTGATAGGCTGCCCAAAGCATGCTGTGCAGATAGGCATGACTGCAGTGCCCATCAACATCACATAATCTATTGGAAAATGCTGGCACCTCCCTCACGTGCAGCCTGCTGAGTGTGAAACACTGGATCCTGCCCATAGGTAGGCATCTCAGGGGCAGCCATTGGCCTGCACCCACTGGAGCACCTTGAGATGACCACCTCTGGCTGCATTCATACATGTCTGCTTGTCCCAGGGACAGCTGTTGGCCCACGCCCACTGCAGTGCCTTGAGATGGCCTCCTGTGGCCGCATATGCACATGTTGTCTTGTTCCAAAGACAGCCGTTGGCCCGCGCCCACTGGAGCACCTTGAGATGACCGCCTCTGGCTGCACTTGAACATGTTGTCCTGTCCCAAAGACAGCTGTTGGCCCGCGCCCACTGGAGCACGTTGAGATGGCCTCCCTTGGCTGCAGCAGCACATGTCAACTTGTCCCATGGACAGCCGCTGGCCCGCGCCCACCAGAGCACCTCAAGATGGCTGCATCTGGCTGCGTATGCACACGTCCACTTGTCCCACAGACAGCCATTGGCCTGCAACCACTGGAGCACACTGAGATGGCCTCCCCTGGCTGCATACGCACATGTCCAACTGGTCCATGGACAGCCATTGGCCCACGCCCACTGGAGCACAGCAAGCCAGCCATTTGCTGCAAACTGCTTGCTTTGGTCCTCCTGCTGCTCTTTGGCCCTTTGTTGCAGGCTGATGTGCATCCAGGTGGTGCACATGAAGTGACAGGCATTGAGGCTGATGCAGTTGACTTGGCTGAGCACCATTTCCACCAGCTTGGGCATGAGTTCCTCCATCCTTGTTGTGTTGTCTTCGTCTTTTTTCTTTTGCTTGTGCAACTGTGTTTTTTGGTTTCTTCAAAACTGACAATACTGAAATGAAATGTAGAAATTAAATCATTTCCATTGACAAGAAAAAGTTCCTCAGTGTTCCTGAACTACCATGGCTTACCACAGCACCAGGGCATAGTAAATAATAAAATAACTTGAAGGAAAAAGGGACAACCTTTTGTTGGCTTGTTGGTTGGTGGTGCAGGGGCTGGCATGCAAGCATCTCAAATTTTCTTTCTCTAAAACCTGGAGATGCCCAGACAGTGATCAGGGCAGCACAACAAGCAACTGTGGCTCATCTTTGTTCCCAAATCACCCAAGTGTGGTCAAACTGGTAACAAAATTCCAACTGCACCCAACACACATTCTTCTACAGCCAACTTCTCAATCATCATGCCTGAGGCAGAGATTTCTCGTTCATCCACCAGCCACACATCCCAACATGGCCAATTTGCACTCCTCACACTTCGAAGAAGAGGCGCCGATGGTCCAATCCCGCGCCTCTTCAGAATTAAACCTCACTTGGCCATTGGCTAATCGCGTCTGCGCCCACCGGAGAGAAGTTGGGCGAAGTATCAGGGTCTCGGGGTGCGACACCAACTCTCTCCGCTCGGTGGTGGTCCCTTGTACCATAACCCCATCCCACCTCCGGAGAAGACACACAGCCCCCGGCATGGCCCGCACGCACAGCTCCACGACGGCCCTCGTCGGTCTCGCCTTGGCCCTCGTCTTGGCCGTCTTGCTCGCCGCCATTGACCCCACCTCAGCACAGCCGGCGCCCTCGCCGTCGTCCTCTCCGTCGCCGTCGTCGGCCGCGTCGCCTTCTGCCTCGCCGTCGCCAACACCCTCGTCCGGCTCCTCACCCTCTGCCTCGCCTTCCGTGTCGCCCTCGTCGGCCGCCTCGCCCTCCGCCTCGCCTTCGTCCGGCTCGTCTGCCTCGCCTTCCGCGTCACCTTCAGTGTCGCCCTCGTCTGGTTCGACGCCCTCCGCCTCGCCGTCGGCTGTGTCGTCGCCCTCTGCCTCGCCTTCTTCTGGTTCGACGCCCTCCGCCTCGCCGTCGGCTTCGCCCTCGGCCGTGTCGCCTTCAGCGTCGCCCTCGTCCGCCTCGCCCTCCGCGTCGCCTTCTGCCTCGCCCTCGTCCGTGACGCCCTCCGCGACTCCGTCGCCGTCGCCTTCTTCCTCGCCTTCGCCCTCATCTGTGACGCCCTCCGCGACGCCGTCGACTTCTCCCTCGCCCTCCGCGTCGCCGTCGTCTGTGACGCCCTCCGCGACGCCCTCGTCGTCGCCTTCTCCGTCGGCTTCGCCCTCGGCCGTGTCGCCCTCCGCGTCGCCGTCGGCGTCGCCGTCCGCCTCTGTGACGCCTTCCGTCTCTCCGTCGGCGTCAGCGTCGCCCTCGTTTGGCTCGTCGCCCTCCGCCACGGCGACGTCGTCCCCAACGTCCTCGCCCTCCCCATCGGCCTCGCCCGCGACGCCCTCGCCGACGCCCTCCGTCACTCCCTCGGCGTCGCCCTCGCCGGCGGTCAAGCACACGATCTCGTTCTGCAAGGACGGCTGCATGAGCATCGCCGGCAAGGCGTCGTGCGTCGGCGGCGTCGGCGCCACGGTCGACACTCTCACGTGCTATAACGGCGACGGCTCGGCCGCCGGCGTCAACTTCACGCAGTACGAGGTCCATTCCGCCGGCGCCAACGCCACCGGCGAGTTCGCCGTCGCCTTCCACGTCAACGACTCCTGCACAGACGCGACGGTCGTCGGCCACAGCGACCCGTGCCCCGTCGGCCGCTGCTGCGTGACGTCGTTCCGCATCGCCGGGATGCAGCTGGGCGGCTTCCTCGTGCACGAGGCCGCCGCGCCCTCGCCCTCGCCCAAGCCCCACCACGGCGGCGACGACGACGACTTCCCGACGTGGGCCATCGTGCTCATCGTGATCGGCGCGATCGCCGGCGCCGGCGCGCTGGCCGCCGCCATCGGCCTGGTCTACGTCAAGAAGAAGCGCTCGACCTACGAGTACATTCCCTCGTCAACCGACTTTGCCTAAGCCACGTCGCACGCACCCCCAACACGTTGTTGTACAATGATGATGATCATGATGATGCTCATGATCATGATGGTGATGGTGGTGACGCCATAAAGGTCCGTCCTTTAGTGCAACCAGTGTGTCTTGTCCGCTCAGGCCCAGGTGCCGTGGCGCAGGGGCGCGATGGGGTTCTCCCGCTTGGTGAGGTGCAGCTCCCGGAGCAGGTCCTCGTCCGTGAAGTTCTGCGCGTCGATGACCTCGCCCTCGAGCTGCTGCCCCACCTTGCCAAACTCGGCCGCCTGCAGGTGGGTGACGTCGTGGTCGTCATGAGCACAGCGTGAACGAGTGGCGAGCAGGACACATCGTACCAGGTTGTCTGACTCGCCGATCAGCACGACCTCCACGCCCTTCTGGTCGAGCATCTCCAACGGCAGCGCTGGTGCGAACCGCTTGCCTTGGAAGGCGGCTTGCAAGTGAGGAGGGAACTCGACGTGCAACGGCGACTCGGGCACCGTGCTGGGGTTCCTCCTCGGGAGTCCAGGCTGATCGTGGATCATCTGCTGCACGGCGCGGCGGTCGTCGAGGGCCGGCAGCGGGATTCCCTGATGATCACCGGCGGAGCGGTCGGGCCTGGCCACGGGCTTGGGCGGAAGCGTGGTCGAGTAGGTCGTGTACGGCAGCGCCTCGGGGTTCTTGACCGACAGCACGAAGCAGCCCTCGGCCACGATGTTCAGCGCCTTCTGCACCTCGCCCAGCTCTGAGCGTGCGCCGACGACAATCGGGCAGCAGTGAGTCAGTCGATTGCTGGTTGCGCGTCAGCTCAGGCTTGCAGTCGTACCGTGAGGCAGCTCGAGCACGTAAGCAAGGTGGCTGTAGTTGTCTCGCCTCACGATGCCATAGACGCCTGCGTCACGGAGAGATCATGAGCGGGGCACGCACGACGTCGGGTCAGTTAAGGCGGCGAGGCCGATTGCGTGTTCGCTGCAAGGATGGTGGACTGTCAGACCTTCGCCGGCGGGCCTGCAGGAGGGCGAAACGCGTTCGCCGAGCGTGAGGGTCGTGTAGTGCTCCGAGACGATGAGATGGTGGATCTTCTCGTAGTCGTGCGTCGCCTCCTCGATGATGCCCCAGAACCTGTTGTGCTCTGTGTGCGCGCACGCACGCACGCATTCAGTTACAGCGCAAGCCATGCAGCGAGAGGAAGAGACCAGAGCTCTGATGAGCGAGCGAACCTCTGATCGAAGGCAGCTTCTTCTTGCCGATGCGGATGAGGCGGTAGAAGGCCGGAGGAGAGCTCTCGTCTCCCTCCACGGCCTCCTCCTGGGACTGAGACTGAGTCTTGGGCAGGGTCTTGAGCAGGATGTACATCCGCGCCACGTCGTCAAAGCTCTTGGCCTCCTGCACCTCGACCTTGGGCCGGTAGAGGAAGTAGATGTAGCCCTTCTCCATCATCTCTGGTGCCTGGTCGTCTCTGCCGCCGGCCGATCTAGTTACCTGCTGCACTCGCTGCCGACGAACGCACGCACACACGCACACACACACGCGCCGCATGAGCATAGAGGCATCAAGCGGGCACTGAGAGATGATGTGAGGTCACCAGGCGAGAACTGGGCGTGGCACTGAAGGGCGGGCGTTGCGTCAGGGCGTGGTCCTCGGTTTCGTCGCGCCGCTGCGTTGCATTGGAACGCTGACTGGCGTGAGACGCGCTGTCGTGCTGTCGGTGTTGATCGTGATCCTGGTGATGATGATGGTGTTGAACGAGAGCGTGACCACCAGTCTCACGCCTTTCTTCCTCGAGCAGCTGCTCCTTCAACAGGTCGAGCTGACGCAGCAGACGCCTCCTCTCCTCCCTCGCCTCCTGGCTGCTCTCGGGCTGGCGCTGCTGGGCGGTGGCGAGTGCACCCGCATCCGCGTCCTCAGCGTCTACTTCCTCTGTGACGATTGTGGTGACGGTGGTGACAGAGGTCTTGACCACCTTCCTCGCCTTCTTCTTCTGCGGTTCGCCTCCGCTGCCTCTCTGGCGATGCTGTGTCGAGACCTGATCCTCATCCGGCACCCGCAGCTCCTCCTCTCCCGGTTCATCGTGCACGACGGTGCGCACTGGCAGCTCCACTCGACGCTTCATTCGCTTTCTCTTCAACCTCACTTTTGTCTTCTCTCCCTCGCTGGTGTGCTGCAGTGGTGAGGCAGACAAGGCGGTTTGGTTGCCATATTTAAGGTTGCAAATATTTTCGACGAAGATTTTGGTGCCATGAATCCGATCAAAGGCAGGCGAAAAGTCAAAGATACGGTAAATTTTGTGGACAGATATTTAACGTATGCAATCTCTGCCGGAACTGGCGTCGGACGTTTCAACAGCCAACGAACAAGCTTTGCCTTGTTCTTTTCGTCTGAATTTTGATTATGTAACTATTGTAAGAATGACGTGGCTTAGTTTGTGTGCATAATCCGAATAACACAACTTTTGAAACGAGCGCCAAGAACGAAACGACAGCAACAAGCACAGGAGCGCAAGTGACAAAAGAGAAGAGGATGGAGGAAGGCAGCAGGGGGACACCGCTGCTGTCACCGATAAACTCGGGGTCGCAGGATGCGGTGGGCATGGACGACGATGAGTTTGAGTACGTGCAGGAGGAGCTGGCGCAGGCACGCACGGAGGCCGTGGCGCTGGTGCACAGCCACAGAGGCGTTGGCGGCGGCTACGGGGTCGTCTATTCCACAACGACCACCCCCTCGAGCAGCAGCAGCAGCGTCAGTGGCATGCGACCAGCAGGGGACGTGGAGGAGGGCGCTGCTGCTGCCGCGCCACACGCGGAGAGCGAAGACGGCACGGGGAGCGGGCGACGAAAGGCCATTAAGATACTTAAGGACCTCACTACTGTCCCGGGCAAGGTAGAGGACGTGTTTGTCTACCGACAACAGAAGCTGCAGCGCAAGCCACGAGTCATCTACCTCAAGACCGTACCTCCTTCGCTTTCGTTCTTTGTTAATATTCAACAATTTAGTTACCCTGGACGCTCGCGTGCATGCGTGCAGTACTACAAGCTGTTGGTGCTGGTGGGCATCTTCTACGCGTTGCCGTCGGCCCAGTTCGTGTTCTTTCAGTATAAGCACAACACGACCGGCCTCGGATGCTACTACAACTTCAAGTGCGCTCACACCCTCTGGGTACGTCACTTCGCGACCTCTGGTGGTGCACCGCCATGGCGTCGACTGACAAATTCGTGGCGTGCACACGCGCTCACATCACAGGGCTTGGACGCATTCAACAACAGTACGCCCCAACGAGTGTCAGGCAAGCAGGCAGGCAGATATCTAACCTTAACACTCACATCACATCACAGTAATCAGCAACATAGGCTACGTCCTTGGCGGCCTGTTCTTTGGGCTCTTCATCTACGTCGCCCGGCAGCAGAACAAGACCGAAGTGTATGTGTGTTCTCTGTGAGCGCTCTGTGCGGTTGATGGATGGCGAAGACGACGTTCGTGTTAACCGTCTCTCGCCATGGCAGCCATGGATTGCACAAGGATCGGTCCCTGTACTACTGCATAGCTCTCGCCATGGTGTGGGAGGGCCTCTTCTCAAGTCTGTATCATATTTGTCCCTCCAAAGTCAACTACCAGGTGCGCAACTGTCTTCACTCACGCACGCACGCACAAGCACGCACGCACCCACGCACGCACTCACGCACATGCGTCTCTGACTCGTGGCGTGGGGACAGTTTGACACGACGTTCATGGTGATCGGAACGGGCCTGATGTTCATCACCGTCTTCCAAAAGCGACACCCAACCACGGCTCCGGGCGCAGTGCGCGCCTTCGTGTTCTTTGCTCTGCTCATCCTCATCTCCTTCCTCGCTCTGACCGACATCTACGTCGAAATGTACGTTCCCTCACGCACGCTCGCTCGCTCGTGGGAGCTGCGCATGACTCACCGGCAGACCGCCGTGGTTAGCGTTTGGACGTTCACATTCACGGTGCTGATCATTGCGGGTCTGCTGGGCGACATTCACTTCTACTACCACAAGCGGATGCCGGTCAAAACGGTGATCTACAACCTCACGCACCCGTGGCCGCCCACAGAGCCGGTACGCCACACAGGCTGCAGCAATCTCCTTACACTCACCTAGCAAACGTTCTAACGACGATTGCCACCTTTCAGGGTCGTCTGTTGGGCATCTTGTTCGTCAACGCGCTGTCGCTGGCGACGCTGATCTATGCGGCGGTCGACTCGATCACGACCAACAAAGCCGAGTCCGTGCCCAACTACATGCTGTACGCACTCCGAGCAATGATCCCGGTTTGTGAGAGCGCACGAGCATGCTAACCTGGATGGCACTGCAGAGCCATAGTGATGATCAACACGTTCCTGTACATGGCCTTCTACGGCCTGATGAAGCTGCTTCACCGGGAAAAGGTCCATCCGTTCGTTTGGTTCTTGGTCGTCATCTCCATCAGCACCTGGGTACGAGCACACTGCGACACAGCGTGCGCGCTCGCTCGCTCGCTCCTGTGCGCTCAACGCTCGCGCATTGTGCGGTACAGGGCACGGCGCTCTACTTCTTCCAGCTGGGCGTGACCGACAAGTTCCTCACGCCAGAGGAATCCAAGCTGCTCAACAAGCCATGTGTCCTCTTCAACTACTTCGATTACCACGGTATGCGCTGACGCATTGCTCCCCCTCACACACGCACACACATACACACACATGCACCAACGCGCGCTGACCTCACGCACGTTCATCGCGCAGATATCTGGCACTTCATGTCCGCCGTCGGCCTCGCCTCGGTTGCCATGCTCTGCTACGTCCTCGACTTTGGCCTTGAGTACGTGCACACCACACGTTCCAGCTAGTCGACATGAGTTATCTTGTGTTGTGGCTCACACGTTCTTCCTTTCCCCTCAACAGCACCCGACACAAGGAACTGCCTCTGTTTTAGTAGTAAGATCATGCTCCTCAACGCCCCCAAACAACAGCCCTTGTTGCGTTCTGATCTGCAGCTCCTGTCCACACAGCTGTTGTCCTCTCTTGCTGCTCCTGGCCGTGTGTGTGTGGGTGTACGAAATATCCCCACCACCTTCAATGTCGGTTGCACGGCATTTGAGTTCTGAGGTCCCCCCACCTAAAGTTCGCCCCAACGGCTCCCCCCGTAACTAAACTCTCAC
>CDFA01017308.1:5510-16551 GCA_000826305.1 Acanthamoeba healyi
CCCTCAGGTGGACTGCCCGCGAAGACGGTAGTCGCCGAGCCACTGCTCAAATTCCTGCTCGCTCCGCCTACCGCTGTGGGTACGCTTTGCGCCCCCACACTAGCTTTGCCACTTGCGATATCAGAGCCGCAAGCTCGTGGTATGGCAAGCGTTATGAATGTCCACACGCTAACATGCGAGGCGGGCTTCCATTTCTTTCCCCGCCTTCAGGATTGGATACGAGCGAGGTGCTCAAACCGATCGATGAGAGGGAGGTGGCAGGGGAAATGGAGAGCAACGATGAGCTGCGCGAGTCAAGCGAGGTGTTGCGTGCGTGGATTCACTCGTTCGAGGGCAGCGAAACTGCTCTGGCCACCCGGCAGCGATTTGGGGGTGCAGATTGCCAGCCGGAAGTTGTATTCCTCGGCACGGGAGCCGCCATTCCCTCCAAGTACCGCAACGGTAACCTCCCATCAAAGTTGGCTGGCTCGGGAGGAAATGACACCAACTAATAGGACAACCACGCCCCGCAGTGTCATCGGTCTATGTGTCAGTGCCGTCCTTCGGCGGTTTCCTTCTGGATTCGGGCGAGGGCAGCTTTGGGCAACTTGCCAGACGATTCGGCATGGAGCGCGCCCTTCAGGTTCTCTTCGGCCCCACTTGAACATCGCGTGTGCCGTGCATGCGCGAGGTTCCTCCATTAACGATTCAATTGGATCACTACTATCGTGAGCAGGTGGTGATGGAACTTAAGGTGGTGCTGATCTCACACATGCACGCTGATCACCACCTGGGCCTGCTCCGCATTCTCGCCGTGCGGCAGGATCTGCTGCGTCAGAAGAAGGCGGCCCATTCAACCACCGCACCAGACGCCGAGGCGGAAGAGGAGAAGCAGCTCCTGCCACTGCTGGTAGTGGGCCCGCCGGCGTTGAAGGAATGGCTCGATGAGTATGCGTCGCAGATCCAGGAACTGAACTATCGCTTTGTGCCATGCCACGCCCTCAACAAACCTCACCACCCCATCCGGTGACTGCCCCTCTCGCCCTCCCCGCGGGCTACAGACACTGGACCACTCACGTGAGGTGATTGGCCCGAGGACAGGGAATGCCTTGCGGACGCACTCGGACTGGTGGAAGTGAAAAGTGCCGAGGTCGTGCACTGTCCGTTCGCCTACGGCTTTGCGCTCACGCATCAGTCCGGCTGGAAGATCGTTTATTCTGGTACCACCCACGCTCCATCCCCCTCCCTCCTCCCACCCCCTCTCCTCCCTCTCCTTGGAGTGTTCGCCAAGGGGATGGTAAGGCTTACGCCGTGATATGTGCTGCTGCATCCTGCAGGAGATACGCGCCCATGCGGTCAGCTGGTGGAGGTGGGGCGCGGAGCGACGCTGCTGATCCACGAGGCAACGTTTGAGGACGGCATGGCCGACGAGGCCATCGCCAAGTACCACTCCACCACCACTGAAGCCCTCGCTTCTGGTGCCGAGTACGTGCCCGCGCACCGCTGCCTCAATCCAAAAATTACCTCAAGGCCAAGGCGGCAGTAACTGACAAATCCGCATCCGTTGGTGGTGTGGTGTGTGGTTGATGTCTGTCGACCGATCGACCTGTCAAGGATGGGGGCCGAGTACGTGGCTATGTTCCACTTCAGCCAGAGATACCCCAAGATCCCGGTGGTGGAGTCAGCCGGGGCTGAGGCGCACATGGGCATCGCGTTCGATCTCATGTCCACGCCGCTGCACTTGTTGCCCGTGCTGCCTCATCTTCTCCCCCCTCTCCGAGCCCTCTTCAAGGAGGAGGCTGACGACGACGACGCTGACGAGAGGGACCTGGCCACCGTCAACTGATCACCATCGGTGGTGTCGTTGTGCCGCTAGTGTGGGAGTAGCTGTCATCTATAATTCAGTGCAATGAGGCCGTGGCGCAATGCTGCAACCACATAACTTGCCGCTTGGTGCGCTGATGAGCCGAGGGCGAGCCAGTCTCTCCTTCACCGCTTGATTTCCCGTTCCTCCCGACCCCTGGGCATGGTGTCGCCATCCTCTTCCTGTCGCGGCTCGGCATCTGACTCGCTATCGCTGCCGCTGCTGTCGCTATCGCGGTCCCCATCCATTCGCTGCCTGCGGTGGTCACCACCAGCAGCAGCAGCATCGTCTCCGGTGAGGGCTCCATCATTGAAGGCGTAGCATATGTGCGGCTTGGCTTCCGTCTTGCGGAAGCGCGACACTAGCTTGTGATGCTCATCCCACTGCGATTGCTGTGAAGGTGCCAGGTGCGCATACGTTCGTATGTGAGTGGTGGCGCAACGGAGAGGGGGAAGAGGTGAACACGTACAAGCTCTCGGAGCTGGAGTTCCTCGATCTGCTTGGTAAGCTCCTCGCGGAGTGCCCGATGCTTTTCTTTCTCCTCAACCAGACGGCTTTCCTCCTCCTTGATCAAGTGCTCTGACTCCTCCTTGACCTTTTCCTCGACCTGCTTCGTGATCTGCTCGCGTACGCGCTCCTGCTCGCGATGACGTAACAGGCAATTGGGAAGACACACACGTGAGCATGAGTGGTGGTGATGGTACAAGGCACTGGGTGCAGCGGGCGCAGGTACTCAAAGGAGGAGGGATACCTTCTCGGCAACTGCCGTTTGATCCTTGCGGAAACGCTGGAGGGTGCCGAGGAGCACACCGAACACCCGCCGGTTCCGCGTGGCATCGCCACCGGCCTTTTTTACCCACTCCTTCTCTCGCTCCTCTCGCTCCCTTTGTCTCCTTTCTCGCTCCTCTCGCGCCTCCTCGTCTCGCCTTCCCTCCGCACCCTCTTCCCTCGCGGCGCGCTCCCTCTGTTGCTTTTCTCTTTCCCCGTCCCCTCTCCCACTGGTGCCCCGCTTCATGAACACGCCCCCGCCGGAGGCACAGTGAGCGAAACCGGCAGCGGAGGTGCGTGGGTGGGTGGGTTGGGAGGGTCTACCTTGCTGCTGCTGCTCTCGTTGTCGGCATCGCTTCCGCTGGGGTGGTGGGCACCGCGGTCTTGGTCTCTTCCGTCCCGAGCGCGTTTGCGGTCGCGGCCTTGGTCCAAGTCGGAGGCGTGCTGGGCCGAGTGCGGCCTGGAGGCGACTTGTGAGGTAAGGACAGCCGACGACAGGAGACGACGCTTGGGCTGCGGGTCGGCGGCCGCGTCATGAGTGGCGGCACTGTTGCCCATGTCATCGTCTCGGCTTCGCTTGCCTCGCGCTGCCCCACCGCCCTTCCTGTAATCGCCCCCAGGTCAGTGCTTGAATTGACGTGGGGGGGGGTGAAAGTATGAGTGGAGGCGGGGGCGTGCGCACCCTTTGAGGACAGCTTCCCTCGCCTCTATCTCCCGGAGGCGCTTCTCCACTTCTCGCCTCCTGCGCTCCAACTGGAACACATCATCGGGTCCCTCGGAAGCAGCCCCTGCTGCTGCCGCTACACGCTCGTTGATGGTGCGTTCGCCATCAGCTCCCACGCTGATGAGAATCGGCTTGCCGACCAGCTCCTCCTCCGCGCCCTCCATATCTTGTGTTTTGCTTTAGGGGGGACCGCGCAACCTCCCCCCAATAAAAAGAAAATCACTTTTGGAAGAAAAGAAACTGCACGCGCCGCGCGTAGTTTCTTTTCTTTTCGCAGGAAAAGTACTTAATAAATAAATAAATGTCCAACCACCAGGTGCAAGCTTGGCTGGGCAAACGCTCGCCAGCGCACAGTGCGCCGCATCAGAGGCCGTGGCGCTTGGGGGCAGGCGGCGGCACCCCGGTGGTCTTCTCGCGCGCCGTGCGCAGAGCAGGGAACGCCTTGGAGAGGCCGCTGTAGATCAGGCCTGGCAATGGTCATCATCATCACCATCAACACGACACATAGCGGGTCAGGCGTCATCCTCACGCCTCTTGTGGACAAGCCAAACGAATGCGGAGGAGAGGGCTGTGGGGGGGGGGACTGGCGCACCAAGGACGACGAAGGTGCCGCCAGTGATGGCGCACACGCGAGTGAGGAAGTGAGCGAACGAGCGGCCGGTCTCGCGGTACTGGATGACAAAGGGCGAGATGTCCCACTTGATGAACACGCCCGGGAGGGGGAACGATGGGGCACCGGGTACGATGTGCTTGTAGTTGGTTTGCGCCGAGTACTGGTAGCCTTCGATCACGTCGCCGCCCCAATCTTGGTAGATCGTGGGTACAAGCTGCACGAGGTGGTTCACTTGGATGGCATCTGCAGGTGTGTGTGCGGCGTGCGCGTGAGCTGTAATGTGTCGCCTCACAGCGCACAGCGCAGACAGAAGGACATATGTACTAGGCTCCACTACATGCGTCCAACTCAGAGGGTCCGTCCGTCGCGGGAAGGGCGGTCCTGGAGCCGAGATCATAGGTTAATGAGGACGAGGATGAGGGGTTGTACAGCAGCAGCAAATAGAGGGGGATGGGTGTGTGTGTGTGCACATACCGAAGGAAAGGTGTGGGATGACGTGCGACACGTTGAAGGAGACCACTTGCTCGGGCGTGATGTGGTGTACGTGGTGGTGAGACTGCACATGAGGGAACGAGTCAGGGCGTGATCCGAGGTCGGAACTGTCAGAAGCGAAGCAGAAAGGTGGGCGAGCACGACCTGTGGTGCATTGCTTCCAGCAGCGATGTGGAGATTGCCTTTCACTTTCTGCACTTGCGCCTTGCCGAACACACGGCACCCACTTCCCTTAGGGAACTCATCTAGAACCCTCATCATCATCATCATCAATGCGACATTGCGGTAGTTAGGTGTAAGCGCTGGAGAACCGCTGTCTACCAGGCACACAATGGGAGGAGGAGATGAAGAGGGAGGCACGGTTTGGGTTGAATGAGAGCCAGTACGTGAAGGCCTGCTGGACGTACTGCTCCGGGTCGATCTCCTGTTTCTGGATCTCCCTTCGTCCGCGCTGCGATTCACCAAAATTGTCCACTATGTCCACCTCCACCTCTGCCGTGGCACTCGACTGATCAGCACCACGCCGCAATCATCCTTGCGGCACGAGCCGTGCGTCAAGTGGGGTTGTACCCTTGCACGCTAGCCGGAGGAATACGAGGTCGAAGTGGATCCACATGGTCTTTTCTCGCGTCGTGTCCACAAAGATCGTGTCTGACGGCGCAAGCGCGATTGGCCACGTGCAACCAAAGCAGCGTAAGGCGAGTGGGGGGGGGGAGGGGGGTCAAGGCAGGCAGCACCTTGCGTGACAACTTGGGTGTAGCTGGCCAACTCGGAAACCAGGAGAAAGAGCATCACCAGCACTCCCACCACGGTCACTGCAGCGCCAGCCGAGGCCTGCTCGCGCACGTCCTCTATCGACTAGTGGGTGGATGGATAATAAACAGATTGATATCTCATTTTTGAAAAGAAAATGAAGCGCGGCAGATAGAGCGGAGGGGGAGGGGGGAGTAGGACATGTGGAGGTCTGGTAGAGTGCACGGCGCGTACCTTTGGAAAGATGTCGAACCGGCGCAGTCGCTTTGCCATTGAGCGAGATCCTGCACGCTGCTGCTGCATGTTTGCTGCTGTGGTCTGCTTGCTTTCTTCCTGCTTTTCCTTTCTTCTTTGCACATGTTATTTTCTCTTGTCGGCGGAGCCTTTTCTTTTTCTAGAAAACAAAAAAGACCATTATTATCCCCCCCACACGCACAAGAGAGGGGGCAGATGGGGCGCAAGAAGAAGCGCGTGGACAAGCCAGTGTGCTGGTACTGCGAGCGTTCGTTTGAAGATGAAAAGATTCTCATACAGCACCAAAAGGCGAAGCACTACAAGTGCGCGTGGTGCCACAAAAAGTATTCCCCCCCTCCACCCGGGATGTGTTCCCCCCCCCTGCACAACAGTTAAATCTCTCCTATCTCTCTCTCTCTGTGTGTGTGTCTAGGCTCTCAACTGCGGGTGGCTTGGTCATTCACTGCTCCCAGGTGCACAAAGAGACGATAACCAAGTACGTGGGGGGGGCGGTGTCTTTTTGCATGACCCGTGTTGTTTGATTGTTCGTTTGTTAGCTCTCCTCTCTCTCTCTCTCTTTGCAGCCGTGGTGGCGCCCCATTCTTTTTATTATTTATTTATATTTTTATTATTTCTGCTTCCTCAGCCGCAAGGCCTCACAACACATGGCCTTGGGATATATGTCTCTGATTGGTTTGTGGTCCTCTGCTGCCTGCCGCGTGTTGTGTTGGCCCATCCGCGAGAGCAGAGTGCCCAACGCCAAGCCTGGTCGCGATACAACGCAACACGAAATATATGGCATGGACGGCGTGCCTGCGGGTGGCGATGAGGACGAAGGGGGAGAAGGCGAGCCTGACTCCAAGAAGCCTCGGCTTGATGATCCTTCGGCTCACCTTATGGCTGGCCTCCCGTCCACGCGTCCTGGGTAAGTCCCTCTCCGCCGCACGTGCGCTCTCCTTCTACTTTGCATCCATCTCTATCTCTTCCTCTTTCCGCTAACCTTGGCGACAATCCTGGTGGCCGGACCCCGGCGCTCTATGATCGACGTACCATGTCATAGGGGAGCGCCACCGCCGGCAATGGCGAGTTTGGGCGGTGGTCCACCTCAGCAGCGCATGATGGGGCCTCCGCCGTTCATAAACGGGGGTGCCGGCATGCCTCCGCCCGGCTATCCCGGCATGGCGCCCTATCCGCCAATGTTTCATGGCGGTGGCATGCCGCCCCGTGGTCCGCTCCCACCTCACGGAATGCTCGGAGTGCCGCCACACTTTGGCCCTCTAGGAATGGGCGGCCCAGGCGCACCTCCCATGCACCACATGCACCCAATGATGGGTCTCCCGCCCTACGGACAGGGCATGCCCCCTCCTCATGCTGCTTTCGCTCCTCCTCCTCTCGGGATGCCCCCATATGGCGGAGCGCCCGGGTTCCTGCATGCGCCTTCCATGGGTACGCGTACCCCTCCTCCTCCTCCAAATGTCAGGTCGAGCGCGATGCCGCTCTCCTTGGGAATGAGCCTCGGGCTCGTCACATTGTGCCTTGACAGGCATGCACTACTCTCGCGGTACTGTTTCTGACTTGGTGGTATGATGGTCTGGTGTCGGGTGCCGTTGGCTTGGCATGGCGCGTCCTGGCTGGGCGTGGTACTCTTACAGGAGGCGGGATGTCCTCGTCTGGCGCTGCTCAGGCTGCATTCCCGGCCTACAACCCTGACGCTGCAACCGACGCTGACCAAGCCACCCCCAAGATCCACTTTATTTATGCCGATGAAGCTGTTTCCATGGTACCCCCTTTTCTCTTCCTTCCCTTGTCTCGGCGAGTGCACGCACTCTGCCGGCCTTGCACGCGTTTTGTCCACTGCTCATGGCGGTGTGCACAGGAGGAGAAACGAGCGGAGACAGCCCGGTATCGCTACGAAGAATCTGCGATACGCGAACAGGTGTCGGCTCTTGACAAATCGATCGAGTCCCGTCTGGCTTCACTAGCCGCCGTCCGGGGAGTGTGAAGGGGCAGCGCGATCAATCCAGGTTGGTGCTCGTCAGCCCTTTCGCGGTGCTGTGGCCTCCATTTTGTGGTTGGGAGGGGCCAAGTGAGCAGGTACAACCCAACCCCACCAGCACCGCTGCTGTTCCCCCTTCTTCTGCCCCCCCCCCAAACAGCTCTGCGCCCCTCAAGAGAAAAAAATGAAGAACAAGAACAAGAACCAGAACAAGAATGCTCTCTCCGTGCACGTTGACGTGCACCACGTTTTCCGGAGGACGCATGTGGATGACGATCGGTTTGGTTTTAATGCAAGGAGAGGGAGCATGCATTGACGACCCTTTCTTCTACGTGCCGCCGTAACGTTGCTGCTGCTGCTGCTGCGGCTGCGGTGGGTAGAGCTGGGCTGGCGGTGCCTGGGCCCCTCCACTGCTGGTTTGAGGGAATGCGTTGCCATAGCCCTGCTGCGGATTTGTCGGTTGGGGGTGGTAGGGGTAAGAGATCGTGGCCGCTACTCCGCCTGGCTGCTGCTGGTGCTGAGGTGTGTAGAGCTGGGCCGGTGGTGTCTGGGTCGGGTACTGGAGAGAGTACCCCGGCGCTTGCTGCGGTGGCTGAGGCTGGTTGAAGAGCTGTACGAGGCTCAGCAACGTCTGCAGCGTTGCGCCCACATCGCCTCCAGCAGCTCCCGAGCCGAAGCCCTGCTGCTGCTGCTGCTGTTGCCCAGTCTCGGTGGGTCAGGGTTGGACCAAAAGGGAGAGGAGGGAAAAACGAGCAGCACAAACCTGGGGCAGACCAGGAAGCGGGGCAGCTGCAACACTGCCACTCGAAGGTGCATACGGCACTTGCTGTGGTGGCTGCGAGAGATAGGCCGAATTGGGCAGCGTGGATGTAGGGCCGTACCTGCCGTGCGCGTCACCTCCCTGGGAGCATTATAATGCGTCAGACGAGCCCATCTGGAAGGACGCCACGCCCATGCGTGATGCAGTACGTACCGTGTACGGCAAGGTACCACGAGCTGGTCCGCCGGAGTGGTAGTCGTCGTCTGCCCTTCGTCCACGGTCGTAGTCTCCACCACTCCAGCTTGATGGGCGATGGCGATCTCGGTCGCGATCTTCATCCCTTCTATCGCGTCTGCACAAGAAAGTGTGAATATATGTGCGCGAGGACGGAGGCACGTCGTGAACCGAACGTGGCAAAGAGCTGCATACTTGGCGTGGGCTGGCTGGACGTCCAGGATGGTGCTTTTGTGCGTATCAGCGGCCTCCTTTAGGCATCTATGGCCATGTAGGCAGGCGTCGGTGGGCAAGTTATTAAAAGAAGAAGGGAAACCTGTATTGGGAGTGGGAGGGGGAGAGGGAGGGGGGTAAAGTATGCTTCTGGCGGCGGACTCGCAGGCGTACCTTTCCGAGTGTCGAACGTCGTAGAATTCCACAAACTTTTGGCTGCCCCGCCCCCACAAAAAGGGAAGATGATTAGGTTCAAGATGGGAGAAGGGGTGCACCGCAACAGAGTCTTGGGGGGGGGGGCATACAAAGGTTTGCCCTTGCAATCGCGCACTTCCTTGACAGAGCCCCACTCTTCGAACAGGCGCTTCACCTCCCTGTTGGTCATGGGGGGCTTGTCCCTCAGGGGGGCTTTCCCACCGCGGAGACGCGCAAAGACCGTGCTCTGAGAGGCCAACAATTGGAATTATATAATAGGCACATGTGGGCGTGTGGGAAGGGGGTACGTTATTCTCTTCTTCGTTCTTGGCTTGGTCTTCGTCATCGCGTGGTATGGAGTAGTGAATGTCCAACTGCGCGCAATCAAATGTACGCTCTGTAACGAAGCGAGCCACTCCCCATCACCACGTGTGGTCACGACGTACCGGTCTGCCCTCAAAGTCGTATCCCTGCAGGTCCCTTTTGGCTTCTTCGGCGTCCCGGATGTCATACTGCAGCACACTCATCACCACGCGCCACACCACGCTCAGTTGCGATAAAGGAAGGTGATCAGCTCCGTCTCTCGCGCAAGTGCAATGGTTGGTCTGAGCGGACGACTTGCTTGTCTCCCGCACGCCAATCCAGGGAGTAAGCCGTAGCGTCAGCCCTTTGACGGTCTGAAGAGGACCCAAAACGCACCACTACCCAATTCGGTTCGAGTGGTAGTAGTGGTGGCCAAGGTGGTGGTGGCGGTGGTTTCCCCTCCACTCATGCCAACGGGAAGCCAACGCGGAGACTCACGTGATCGAGAGTGCGCCAAGAGCGGCGCAGGCGGATACGGAGAGGAGGAAGAATGAGGTGTGGGCGTGGCGTACGTAGGTGATGAAGGCCATACCGCGCTTGTCGATGAGGTTGAACACCCGCTTGATCTCGCCATATTTTTCAAAGAGGCCTATGAGGGTACGCTCGGACGTGTTGTAGGACACGTTGCGGACGAACAAGGTGCGGCTCTGCTGCTCCTGCGGTGCGCCTTGTTCAGCTGCAGAAGGAAGGCCGCCATCCCTCGCCCCACTCTCTCTCCCTCGACTGCGGTCCCGCTCCCACTCTCGCTCCCTCGGCCCTCCGCGCGCGAACCCTCCTCCCCCCACTTCACGACAACAACAACAACAACACGCCCAACAGTTGGTCCAACGTAAGGAGGAGACACGCAAATAATATGCCACACGCCACCACACGTTCAAAAGAGGTCACCCCACCACCACCACCAAACACGAACGCCACACAACAAATAGAAGAGAAGGGGGTGGCGCATCGCCTCCCCCCCCCCACCCGCGCGCGCGATAGGATGAGGAGTCGGATTGACATTATTGCCTGCGTGCAAGGGGGGGGGGTGCTATTGAACGACGACTACGACAACAACAACACCGCCAGCAGCAGCAGCAGCAACAGAGAAGGGGGAGGGGGAGCACCAAAGCCTTTGGAGGGTTCGTGCGAGCCCCCGTAGAAGGAAGGGGCGGGCTGCTGAAACGTCGAGAAACTGCCACCTGCGCCAGCGGGCTGTGCATACGCAGCAGCTGCTGGTGGTGGTGGTGGTGGTTGCTGCGCAGCATGTGGACGCGCGTAAGGATCGTAGCGCGGTGCTCTTCTCATCCCTCCTATCACACTCGCTCTATGTTGCAACAACAGGAGCTGATCCACCCAACGAGGCCTCCTCTCCTGTACAGTAGTAGTAGTAGTCCGGGGGGGNGGTGGCCAAGATCTTGTGTGAAAAGAATGAAGGGGGGGGAGGGGTGAATCCAAGAGCAAAAAGAGGATTCTTCATTTCTTCTTCTTTTTCCTGTTTCCTTTTGCTTCGATTATCTCCACGTGCTTGTTACAAAAAAGGTAAAGGGAGGGGCAAGGTATTTGGGGTCTATGGCATTCTTGCCCCCCCCCCCTAATAATATTATAATTGTAGTTGTTGCATTGGTAAACAACAACAAACAATACAAAAGAAAAAGGGGAGGAGGAGGAGGAGAATAAACGCAAAAGCAAATAGAGGGGCCCTAGGGAGAGGAGAGGAGCCTGCCATCATGGGAGGCAAGAGCTCTAGACAAACGCGCGCCACTACCTTCTCGGATGAGGCTTTTGCCCAGAGCCGACTCACCGACGCCAAGAAGGAAACACCCACCGATTTGATTCTTGGTACCCTCCCTCCTGCCCCCTCCATACGTCTC
>CDFA01017314.1:0-15440 GCA_000826305.1 Acanthamoeba healyi
ATGGACGGCTTGGCCCCAATAACCGCACCAGCACAGCAGGCCAATAACAGCAAGGCGAGGACGCCCCGGAGCGCCGCCGAGACGTGTCCAGTTGTCTCCATCTTCTTCGTCTCTCTGCCTGTGGGCTGAATTGGTTTGCCGACGATCGCAAATTGCAGTTTGTCGAAACAGTTTCAAGACGATTCTGTAATTTTCTGCAATAATTTCGAAACAACGTTAATCTCCCGCCAAAACGGCACGGACAACTCAATCTGCTTCTCTTTCGCTTTTCGGCGGAGAAGGCAAGGAGCTGCTGACAGATCTCGTCCGGCATAGACGTAGCTGCCGCTGGGCCGAGATCTGCAGCTCGCCTGATCTGGCGAAAGCGCCATGACCTCCCGCTCCCTTTGAGAAAAAGGGAGAGAGCTTGCTCATCATCAAATTCAACACTACACAACATCTCACCCATAAGGAAGGAAAGAAAGAGATAAGAGAACATGAACGTGCGGCGTAGAGGATCGCTAACCGAGGTACAAACTGCTACTACGTTCCCGTGACTGCACGTTTCTAACTCTGGGCTTCGGGTGCTCGCTCCCATTAGAGCCAGGAGGATTACCGCAAGGCCCGAGGACCAACAGCAGAGGAGGACCTTGGGGATGAGCAACCTCTCATCGAAAAGGTACGCGTAGCGAGGACCTCGAGAGATTTGCGGCTCCATCTTTAGCTTCTGACCCGGGTCTTGTGGTCGTGCTGTACACAGGACCCCTACCTTCAGCAGGAGCCTGAGCTGTACGTCCTCCTCCTCGCTCATGTGTCCCCTTCATCCATCTCTCGCTCACCACGCGTGAATGCGTCTCACGGGCCGCTGTGCAGAGGGTGCTACGAGTGCAGGCTGTGCCTCACGCAGCACAGCAGCGAGGAGGAGTACCTGCGGCATCGAGAGAGCGAGCGACACCAAAGGAATCATCAGAGAAAGGGTACCCTTCCACTCTCTGTCTTCGTCGTCTTCGGACTGCCTCTGCCTCTGCCTCTGCCTCACCATCCTGATGTGTACGTGTCGACGCATGCGCAGTGGACAGCGAGAAGATGGACATGCCCGTATCCGCCAACGTGATGGCGACGCTCATGAAGTTGGGCGGAGCCTTTGTATAGACAGTAGCCAGCTCTCGCCAGCCCTCTTCTCCGGACATGTACAGCAATCGTCAGAAGGAGAAGAGTTTACAACGATGATGGTCAGGAGCGTGTCTCCTGGGCGATGTAGTGCTTCTTCCAGTCCGCTGGTCGCTTCTCTGGCGGGATGTAGAGCGGATCTAGCACGAAGGAGGACAAAGTGGAAGAGGGAAGCAACGCGAGCAGACGTCAAGCTCTGTACTGAGACGGATCTGCACGGTCACATCCACGCATGCATGAGTGTTGTATACCTGGGTGGTACTCGGGAATCGCTACGAGCTCGTCGAGGTTCGGCTCGATGGTCTTCTTGAAGTAGGCGAAGCATTCGATGTAGTCGCCCGTGGCCTGGGCGCCCGGCTCCTCCAAGCGTTCGACCTCCGTCGCCAGCCGCTGTCGAGAGAGAGTGAGACCCGTGGCGAACAAGGCAAGCAGTAGCTTGCAGCTGTGTGTATACCTCGTAGTACGTGGGGCAGCCCTCGAAGAAGTCCAGCTTCTCTAACATCTCGTCATCGACGGCCCACACCTCACCTTCACACCCACCATGCGCGCCACAACGATGTCAGACCTCGCAGATAGATGAAGTGGTGCTGGCTACACGCAGAGTCTCTGCTCAGCTTGGCACGAGGAGACGACGGGAACGAACCAGTGATCCGGTGCGACGGCTGCCGAGGAGCAGGAGCTGGGCTGATGGTGCTGGAGCTGGAAGAGGTGAGGAGGGACGACGTCCTCAGGACGCGAGGTAGCAGGAACACGGAGCGGAAGGGCGGCGCCACCACCAACCGCATCTCCTCCCGCGTTCGGCCAGCACACACGAACCGTGAGCTGCCTGCGACGCCATCTTATCAATCTTGGGAACTAAGTCGCTTGGTTGGGAATCATCCAAAATGACACTTGTGTGCAAGAGAAGGAGATTGACCTGGTGCGTGGGTCATGTAGTGATGGTTGTGGTGGCCCCGCTTGAGCGTCCCGTACACGAACACCAACCTCGAACCATCCTTTCGTGTTGTTTTTCTTTTTCTTTTTCTCAATTGTTTCTGTTCTTCCCTGGCTCGATTTTTCTTGACATTGATCAAATCTGCAATCACCATCTCTTGTGTGCCGCTACACGATCCGCCTCTTCCAATTGACTACGCGACGCTATATCCGCATGGAGAGGGAGCTGGAGGAGGGCGAACTGGAAGAGGGCGAGCTCCCTGAGGAGGAGGAGGAGGAGGAGGAGGAGGTCCCGGAAAAGGTCCAGCCGACCGCTACTCCAGCAGCGACGCTAATGCTGCCATCTTCGCTGGCGGCGCTACGCGCGATGGCCCTCCAGAGCATGAAGAAGCTGACCGAGTCCTCGGCCGCTGCACCCTCGACGGGCACCGACGAGGAGCCGACCCAAGAGGATCCTCCCGTGTCTGCATCTGCACCCGTGTCAGCAGGCGCCTCGCCATCCGAGCCCATCACCGCTACATTCACATCGGCGCCCAACACGTCCATGCTCCTCGATGACGACACATCGACGCCCATGGACGCCGTGGCCCTCGCCGTCCATCGAGCCGCTAGCGGCAACGTTGGCGACATCTCGATCAAGGAGGAACGTAGCGAGAGCGAAGATGAACCGCACGGCGATGACGATGATCATCAGGCTGAGGATCGCGTAGCGGGAGAATCCCAGCCGCTACTCGCATCCTCCACGCTCACCAGCAGTGAACCCAAGGCAGACCAGGACGATGAGGAGGCGAGGCTCGATCCGCGTAGCGGCAGCCCCAGTGCCGCACTATCGTCGACCAAGGGCGACCAGCAGGCGGATCAAGGAGTCGAGGCAGAAGAGCCCACCTCGCCGCTTATGGACGTCGAGGCGCGTAGTGTCGCAGCAACGACGGACGAAGAGCCCAACGACACTGCCGCTGGTGCCACAGAGCACTCTGAAGGCCCCAGCAAGGAGCAGCAGCATCAGACGTCTGGCCGCGCGTCGGAAGACGACCCGACGCCGCCTCCATCGGCCCCATCGCCGGCAGCCGCGGCTGCGGCTGGTGGCGACGGCACGGGGAAGGGACCCACCAAGGAAGTCACACCAGAGCGCAGCCCTGTTATGAAGCGGTACGTTGTGGTCAACCTCGTGCACGGTAGGTGTTGAACTGCTGGCGCTGTTGCTGACACTCCACTCTCCTTTCGCTGTGCCACAGCTCCACGTCACAGGACTCTTCGTCGCCCTCGCTGTCTCGATCCTGGTCGCAGCAACAGCAATCACAGCGTCGCGGGTCACGGTTCCCTAATAGCAAGGGCTACAGCGACGTGGAGCCCACGCCCGCGATGCCAGAGGAAGACGACTTTGCTGCGCTGCTCCGCCGACACAAAGCGAGCAAGGACGAGCAGCAGCAGCGCAAGGAGCGTGAAAGACGCGAGGCTGACCGAAGAGAGCGCGAGAGGAGGGAGGACGAGCGACGTGAGACTGAACGAAGAGAACGCGAGAGGGAGCGAGAGCGGGAGCGTGAGCGCGAGAAGAGGAGAGAAGCTGAAATCGAACGCGAGCGGGAGCGTGAGCGTGAGCGCAGAGAACGCATGCGTGCTGCCGCCAAGACCGACCTCTCATCAGCCTACAGTGCGTTCGGTGGTGGTGCAGTCGTGCATTCGGAGGTAATCCCCTTACTAACTCGTTTCCCCCTGGTCTAATAGCAGGTAATCGTGGACGAATGGGCGGATATGGATCGCCTCCAGGCTATCCACTCACGGAGGCTATGCCGCCTGCTCAGTCACACAATCCGCCCACCCGTACGTCATCACGCTTCATTCGCTGCACCACCTCCTGTGTGCTCATTGAGTGTCGTGCCTCGCCACACGCAGACAACGGATGGCCGCATGGGTACCAACCCGCTGGCCCTGCTGCGTTCAGAGCTACACAACATCTCGGACCGCCTGGCGCCGAGCAGCCACCACCCTACGGAGGCCCCTATGGTCCGCCGCCGCCTCCATATGGTCCGCCGCCCACGCTGCCACCTCCGCCTCAGCCGCCTCACCAGTTCTACCCGGCATCAGGCCCAACGGGTATGGCAAGATAACCGCCACACATGCTGAGCGGCACGACTCGTCTAACACTCTCTTTCGTTCGATGGTGGTGGTGGTGGTGGTGGCCGCACAGGCATGCACGCGCAGTGGGCCAGCACGCGTCCGCCGTTTGTTGTTGGCGGTGAGGAGGAAATGGACCTCGATTCGGAGACGGAAGACATGCAGCAGCAAAGGGTAACTTGTGTCGCGTGCTTAGAGAGCACACTGAGAGACTGATATCTATTCTCGCCTTTCATCAGAACTTCTCGTCGGCGATGGCCAACTCGCTGGATTCCATTCTGGCCCAGGCCAAGGAATCGGTAGCGCGAAGAGAGGGCGGAGGCACTCAGAAGCAACAACAGCAGCAACAGCAACACCAAGAGCTCCTCCGACAAAAGGACGAGGAGTTGGCTAGGTTGCGCGGCCTTCTTGCCGAGAGGAACCAGCCCTTCGCTCCTTCGGCGCACAGCAGTATGACGACCACAACGGGTACATTCCTCTCGTCTATCGTCCGCCCTTGCCTCAGCTGACTCAACGAGGGCGCCGCACGCGTTTAGGAACTACGGCGAATAGGCAGTCGGCGTTCATGCCGTCCGACATCGAAGGGATTGACGACGTGTTTGTGGCCACACTGAGGCGCAAGGTCAAGGAAAAGGAAGAAGCGCTCAAGGCCCGTCAGGTGTCAGCTCTCAATGGCGAGCATCATCTCATGGAGTCACGTCAGAAGCTTGCTGACACAGAGAGCCGGAGGTCATATCTGGACAAGCGAGCGCACGTTCTTCGTGAACAGCTCCGCGTCATCGAGGAGATGCGGTCGGCGTGCGTTGAAGATGAGGTACATCAGACATGCAACCACGGTGCCAAGAGCTGTGCTAACTGCTTCCCTGGCAAACACCCGTTTAGAGCGAGGTACGGTCACGCCTCTCAGCGCAACAGCGCGACCTCGAGGCCAAGCGCGCCGAAATCAAGCAACTCAAGCATTCCCTCGAGACCGCTCGTGTCCGGCTGGCCGAAGCCTACGTCGAGTGGAAGGTCTCCAACGAAATGGCTACGAGCGCTCCATCCGAGACCAGCAGTCCTGCAAGCTACTCTTCCTCGCCCAACATCGCCGGTACGCATGCGTGTCCCTTCCCGCTTTGCTCTGTCCTGCATTCATACTAACCGCTAATCCTAACAGACACGGCCCCGGAGGTACAGCGACCGACCGCCCCAAGCACCACGACTGCCGATGAGCTAGCCGCTCTGCGCGCCGCGGTGCTGCGCTCCGCCAGAGAGCAGGAGGAAAAGGCTGAGCGGCAGAGGGAGAAGCAACGACAAAAGGAGAAGGAAAGAGAGGAGGAAAAAGAGCAAGAGCGAAGGAGGGAAGAAGAACGGGAAAAGACAGAGCTCGTCAAGGTCAAGCAGGAGGAATACGAGGAGTTGGTGCGTCTGCGTCAAGAACTGGCGCTGCAGAAGGAGCGAACGGAAAAGGAACGCGCCGAGAAGGAGCGGGAGCAGGAGCAAGAAAGGCAGCGGAAGGTTGCAGAAGAGCGCGATCGCGAGCGCGCTGCGCTCTTGCGTCAGTTCAATGAAGAGAAGGAGAGGCTGCGGCGTCTGCAGCGCGAAAGCCAGGAACGCGAGGAGCTTCAAGCGCGAAGGCTAGCCGAGGAGGAAGCCTTGAAGAAACAGCTCCTGGAAGATCGAGACCGGAGGCGAAAGGAACAGGCAGAAGAAGACCAGCGCCGCCGAGCGAAGGAGCAAGAGGAAGAGGAGGAAAAACGAAGAGCAACCACCGAACAACATAACCAAAGCGAAGAAGAGGAAGAAGACAACGAGCAACAGGAGCGGGATGAAGAGCGAGATCTGGGAGCGAACGGTGCCGTGACGTCTCACGAGCAGCTGGAAGATGGCGACGCTATGGATGGCGACCATGCAACCGGTGCTTCTCCGCGAACTATGGACGCCAGCATGGTGAACGTGGAACTGGAAACGGAAAGCGTGGTGGAGCACCTCTTTCCCGTCTCCCTCCAGTCGCTGTGCGTGCTTCCGCTCCACTTGGCGCCCTCGCTCGTCCCCTCTGCCTCGTACTCTCGCCTACCCACGCTCCTTCGGCCAAACAATCAACCAGCGGGTGCGTAGTGTGGGTAATGTGCAGTGTGTCACGTCGTTTGTCGCATTGTGCAATACGTTAGCTATGCTGACGCCAAGCCGACTTACAGAGGTGGACGATCTCGAGCTGGTCACACCTGCCCATGACCGTGGCAAGAGAAAGGCGGACGGACGTGGTCGCCAGGTCTCTCCCATACCGGGATACCAGTCTCCGCTCAAGTGTTTCCGTTCGTGGCGTCTCAGGTAGGTTCATCCACGGCTGGAGGAGCGGTCGGTTGCTGGATCCTCACTAATTAGAGCTCACACGCACACCACAACAGCCCGCATTACGACTTGCCTCTGGACAGCCTGACCTACTCGCACAAACTCAACCCGTGGATTCATTTATGCCACTATGAACTGCACGGCACCTGCAACGATGACGAGTGCCCCTGGCAGCACCTGCGCGACGCCACTCCCACCCGTAATCTCCTGCTCTCTCTCACATCTCTCATTTTGCGTCGTATGCTCACTGAGTCGATTCTTACTCGTTTGATGTCGTGTCGTGTGCACAACCGTTCGCAGCGGACGAGGTGTTGGAGGATTTGGCCGGTTACGCAGAGGAAGTGGGTGCTGGATCGAAGGACGAGCTGCTGCGCGAAGCCAAGGCTCGCGGCGTCGGCCGTCTGTCGCATCTAGTGAGTCTCATCAATGAGCGACGAACTGACGTCGCCTACCCTCAGAGCGTCGTACTGAGCGCTCGAGCGTCGCACTCACACCCATTCACGACAGGCCGACGTCGCCTGGGCCGCCGTAGCCACAAGCCTGCTCCTCGTACGGATTGCTCCGTCGCTCACAGCGTTACTTGGGTTGCTGACTGCTTGTGGTCAGCCATGCGGGGTCCGTCAGGTCGGGACGCTCGCGCGCCTGTGTCCGCCAAACGACAGCGCGTAGGTGCGGCGAAGCACGACGAAACTGCCTCAAGCAGCGCCACTGCAGACAGTCTGAGCGCGATTGGGCGAGACTTTGTGCCCGTGTATCGATCCGACGATGACGACGAATACGAGGACGACGCTGACGTAGCGCAGGTCAGCAGCGTCAGCCGTGCTGCGTCCCCAGAAGACAATCGTTACTACGGCGAGCAGTCGCTGGAGCGCTTGGAGCAAGTCATCCGTGCCGACAAGAAGAACATCGCCGGCTGGCTCAACTATGCCTTTGTGGTACTCCTGCTTCTTTGCCCCTCCCGTGCTGAGAATCGAGCTAATCGCTTGCGCAGCAATACATGAAGGGACGTGAGGCTCAAACGGAAGAAGAGAAGCGTGCAGCGAGTGAGCGGCCGCTGGTCGTGCTCGCTCGAGCACTGGAGGCCAACGCGACGTCGGAGGAGCTATGGAAGGCCTATCTCCATTTCTACCTTCACCAGGAGCGCACCCCCTCTGCCACCGAAATCCGAGACCTCTTCGAGAGCGCCGTCGGGTTTCTGCCTCGCTCGTACTTTGTGTGGCGCGTGTACGCTACCTCTTACTCTTTTGCGTGCGCACTGTGTTGCGTTCATTCCTCTGTGTGTGCTCATCCCTGCTTATCCCCCTCGCGGTCTAGATACGTGTCCCATATCGACGACGTGCGTGGACGAGCGATGATGTGTGAACGCGCCCTTAGCAAACTCGCCGAGCCAGGCGAACAGCAGCGGGACGAAGCGCGTTCGCGCGACGTGTTGGACATGATCTTCCTGCTTGCCCACACCTACGTTCAGGCTGGTCGCCCGGACTCTGCTCTGGCGCGACTCCACCTTCTTCTCTTCCAAACGGCCGATCCGCATGTGACCTCTGACGGGCAGACCACTGAGATCTACTTGCCCACAAGCGCCGACAACCCGGCGGTCGATACGGCCGTCACAACTGTGCTCACGGTTGAGCATCGGTGTATACTCGCGCTGGCCTACGTCTACCTACTGGCCTACCGCCGACTGCCATTCATGCCCGATCGCACCATGCGCTTCCCGCACCATGTCTTCTTGCTGGATTGGCGACCCCTCGCCCGTGATGTCCTCGCCCATCCGGCCTCATCTTCATCCGCCACGCCTCAATCGGCGTCTCTGCTGGAGCGCATCGGTGACGCACTGCGACGAGTGGTGGACCTTTTCCATGGTGTAACAGTCACCACATCGATGGTCACTACGGCGGTGCAGCAACACACTGCCAAGGCGCGCATGGTGGCTCAACTCAACCTGCTGTTGATGAAACTGCACATGGGCGAGGTCGACTCGTGCAGGCTCACGTGCCAGCAGTACCTGCGATCGGCTCCGACTATGCCCGAGCTGTGGATCGTCTACGCATGGATCGAAGAGGTGGCCGGCAACCAGGGCGATGCCGAACTCATCCTCGACAAGTTTGTCCATCGCTACCCGGACCAGTTTGCTGGCTGGCATGCCTACACTCTGTTCGCTCTGGCCCACAACGGGCCGGCCGCGGCCTTGGACTTGCTGGCTCAGTCAGTTAGTCAGTTCCTCGTTCCGGCCGCCGGACTCGGCCCCGGTTCGAGGACGGCCACACCTTCTCGTGCCTCGGCCCGCTCGGTCTTCCATTCGCTCCTCCATCTGCCCGCACCCGACGGTGGTGGCCCGTTGAGACTCGTTGGCACCTCAGGTACTGCTTATTACACGTGTTGCTCCTGATATGGGCGGAAACACTGATGCAATACCGTGTGTTGTGTCGGTCGCAGTCAAAGACCCGGAGCGAAACGTTCATCTGTGGCAGAACTTCTGCCTGTTTGAGACCCTCTTCAATCCCTCCACGGCTAGATCCGCCTTCGAGGCCGCTCTCTCTGCCCTGCCGACTCCCTCGGACCGATTGGCCATCTGGCACCAGTGCGCTCCCTTCCGCTCGCCTGCATGTGATGCGGCAGCCATCCAGCTCTCCTCTGATCGCACGTGCTGGTGCAGGTATGTCGCACTTTGGCAGGGGATCGAGGGCGCGGCCGGCGTGCAGAAGGTGGTGGACCTGCTGTCGCGCTGTTTCTCGGACGTAGCAACCGCGCCTGCCGCAGCTCCGTCGTCTCCACAGCTACTGAATCTTCACCCCTACGCGCGCAAGATCATCCGCGACTCCGCGCCCATGGTTCGCGCACTCAATCCGTTATTCGCGACCAGCTCGATCAACCAGCTAACCACCTTGGCCTCACCCATGTATGTACACAGTCTTACGCGTGGCACGGCCTGTTGTTGGAGTCTGCGCTTGCGGGCCTGCATCCGTCACAGTGGGGACCCGTGCAGCGCGCCGTGCTACGCCTCAGCCCAGCCAACATGCCGCTGTCTTTCTCGTACAGACGCTCTTCTCATCGCTTGATCCCGCTCTCTTTTCATCTCGCTCAACCTGAACTCCATTTCTGTTGGCAGAGTCGCGCGATTCGAGCTGGAGCGAAGCAACATGCTTGCTGCCCGGTCTTTGCTCGACGCGGCCCTCCGTATCAACCCGGCCTACGACGTGACCTGGCTCAAGTACGGCCTCCTCCCCTCCTCGATTACGTGCATCCTTGTTTCCTCCGCACGACTGACGACCGATCGGCTTCCATAGCGCCGCACGTATCCGCCTGCGCGAGGGCGACGAGGCAGGCGCTCGCCAAACGCTGCAGAAGGCCCTTCAAACGCACCCTACCTCTGCGCTGCTCTGGCTCAACGTTCCTCCTCCCTCTCCTTCTCTTTCCTCCTCCATCTCCCTTGGCGTACGCACGCACGCCCGTTGACTCCTTTCTTTTCGTTCGCCGCTGTACAGTGGATTGCGCTGGCGCGGGTCGGCGAGGAACAGGCGAAGGAGACGGAGGCCGAGCGCAGGAGCCAAGCCGAGAGGCACGGAGTCGTGCTGCCTCCCGCGTCCATCATCACCATGTGAGGCGAAGACGAAATCCACTGCTGCCTGAGTGTATGTGGTGAGGTACGTCGTGCGCGCGCGCTTCTTCCCGCCTCGTTATCTCTCTCTTCCTCTCCTCAATCGTGCTAACCCTATCGAACTGGCAAAAGCGGAGGCTAATCGTGTCCGTCCACCACGGATCAAACCGGTACGTGCATGTGTATGTGTGCGTGTGCGTGTGCGTGTGCACATGTGGCATTTGTTTTGCGGTGGTTTGCTGATGGACGCGCGTCTCTGTTGGGATCGGTCAGTGTTGATTGCGTTTGGCCAGGTCATGTATTGTGTGCCTTAATACGGCATGATTGGGTTCTCCCCTCTCCTCTCTACATAGCACTAGTACTACTACTACTACTATATCCACGACGTTGTCGTACCTCCCGTCCTCCCCCCTCCCCCCAATACCATACCATACCCCACCCCCCTCGCGCTCTCTCCTTCCAACAGCACACGCACAACTTCTGCAAAATTGGTTGAACTCTTGGAGTGCGTGAAACGAATTACGGAATTACCATCAGCACCAGCAGCACCAAGAGAGAGGCGGAGAAACGGGAGGAGAAGGTAAGTGTGTGTGTGTGTGTGTGTGTGTCGGTGCGCTATAATCTAACCAGACGCAGCCGCCAGCAGCAGCCGGGCGATTACGCCCTCTCCATCACTCTCTCTCTCTCTCTGTTTCTCTC
Organism: Acanthamoeba healyi; assembly: GCA_000826305.1. Classification (NCBI taxonomy): domain Eukaryota; phylum Discosea; order Longamoebia; family Acanthamoebidae; genus Acanthamoeba; species Acanthamoeba healyi. Next base: position 10,826 of record CDFA01017314.1, read on the forward strand.
TGTGCTTCCCCCTTGCTCGGCCCCAGGGGCCCAAGCGACAAACGTCATCATCACCACCACCAACAACAGCAAGCAGTCAACCAACACAGATCCAGCTGTCCATAGCTAGCGCATACGCACCACACCAAGATAGCGGTGGCCAGATGGCGGTCATGTGCATACATTAAAAAAATATGTGTTTCATTCCATTACGGAGGCCTTGAGGTTGGTCGTCTTCTTGAGGCGAACGGAGCTCACAGGCCAAGCGCGAGGGCCATTTGTTCCCTGTTGAAGCCGACCTGGGTCTGGAGGCGTGCGTTCAACCGCCGCAGCAGGGCCGTCGTTGCCCCCTCGCACGCGCGCCACAACGGCTCGCACCTGCGCACCCCCCACACAACACCCCAACGCCGCGCTGTCAGTGCCTGGCACAGGCAGCCAGGCTGCTGAAAGCACAGGCAGTGCGTGTGCGTGTGTGTGCGTGTGCGATCGCACCTCACGAAGGCGCGCAGAATCTCGGTCCTGGCCTCGTTCAATGGCACTTCGCGCACGCCCCACCCCATCGCCGTCGCCATCGCCATCCCCGGCATGTTCCCCCATGGCGTCGAGGTCGCTGCGTCCGAGAAGGACAGGGAGACGATCACGGTGGCCACGGCGATCGCCCGCTCAGCTGTGCCTCACGAGGAAGAAGAAGATGTCAGCAGCGAGCGAGCGCGCGGCGCAAACTGTGCAGAGCGGGCGTACGAGTCAGGCTGTCGTCCGTCAACTTGGCCAGGAGCGACGACTCCAGCTCGTCCATAGCCGCCTCTCCAAAGAACTCGAGCAGGTAGGTCTGCTCCATCTTGCTTTCGGTGGTGGCCCAGATCGGCTCATTCACGATCGTGTCGCACAGCACGCTCTTGACGCTGGTCAGCCACGCACTCAGTTCCAGCTCAATGTCGGACGAGACGCGCGGTGCTTGCTTGAGCTTGTCTGGGGAGAGGCGTTACGTTAGCGTCGTCGTTGCGGGAAGGACACGCACGAGAGACCTACCGGAGAGAGTGTCATCGGCAGCGACAATGCCGCTGGCTCTCAATAGGAGTTTGCACAGGCCCATGGCCCCGCACCACTAGCGTGTGCTCGCATCAGTCAGCTCAAGGGCCAGGATACAATCTCGCTCAAGAGAGAGAGATAGAGAGTGACTGCACCTGCAGGCGTAGAGCGGCTGATGGCGGCAGCGCCTTGTAAGCCACGAGAGACCGCAGCTCTTCCGGAAGAGGAGAGACCAGAGTGATCGGGTCATTGAGCTGGCTGACCACGGCGGCTGCGGCGTCTCTAAGAGTCACAACTTGTCCTGTAGTCATGCGGGCAGTGAGACAATGGATATGTGAGAGAGTGGGTGGTGCTCGCGTACCCAGAGGAACAGGCAAGCAAGAGCAAAGCATAGCGCTCACTCGCCTCGTTTGCTCCTCTTCTTCCTGTCTCACCTCTTGATCCGAGGCAGCCTGCGTCGGCACGAGCGAGGAGAGAGCTGACAGCGCAGCAGCTCGCACCTCCACGCTCTCCGTCGTGTCGCGAAACAGGCTCTCCACGTGCGGCGTCGTGGTGCGCCACTTCTCCGGGTACATCTGAATGGCCGGTTGTTGTTAGCATAGAGAGAGCTTGGCGAGGGTACACACACAAGGACAGAGCCAGCCAAGTAGAAACGCACGGCGATCATGTTGAGCGCGTGGGTGCGGATAGATTCGTCCTCGCTGCGGTCCTTAGCGAGCTTGACGAAGGAATCCACGTGCTCGCTCTGCCAAGCCACACACACACACACACACAGTCGCGCGGAGTGTCACAATCGAGGACAACACGAGGAGGGAGAGAGAGAGAGATAGAGCTGCGGTACGATCGCGTCGTAGAGGTTATTGGGCTGCAGCGCCCGACGGTCGAAACCGGTCGCATCGAAGGTGAAGCCAAAGCCGACCAGCGCACGGTAAAGGAAACGATCCATCAGGAAGACGCGATCGATCACTCTCTTGTACTTGAGCAGGTGCGCTACCCACTTGACTGCCGTGCTCGCAGCCCCCTGACCTGCATTCAACATTAAGTCAGCGACCACTGTCACAGTGTTTCCCCGATAGCTGCTCGGATATGAAGTGGTCGCGATGGAGGGCGCGTGGTACCTAACAACTGTAGTGTGTACAGCGGATAGCTGACGCGGTCTGGCTGGAACTCAAAGCGCGCAGCCAGCTGACGGATCGCTTCACAGCACTCACGAGGATTCGGTGCGCTTTGCCAGCCCTCGTCTTCATCCAGCCCTGTCAGGTCGGGTATCCTGTGCACGATCACGAGCGCTTCGTGATGAGAGGACGGACACACAACCTGCGAGGGGCGAGAGAGTCTCTTCGAACCAGTTATCGCTGAGCTGCCAGTGTGAAGGCAGAGGTGCTGAGAGGAACGCCTGTAGATCGGCCCGAGTCGTGAGCAGCCTCGACATGTCCCAACCGCTTGTCTCCTGCCTCCTGCACTCACGCACGCACGCACGCACACGCCCACACACACACGTTAGATCAAGCTCATGAGCCGCGCGTGTGGAGATTGGCCAAGCATGGGGCGTTACGCAATCCAATCCCACAGACGGTCGAACTCGGGCTCCTGTGCGAGCCGCCGTAGCACGGGCAGGGCACCGTGAGCGTCCGATGCCTCGAGCTCTTGCACCACTGTGTCCTCTGCGAGATGCGCGGGCAGCACGAGGTCGAGCAGGTACCTGATCAACAGCTCACTGCACACACGCACACACGAATCGCAGCGATCTCTCGCTCCAATCAGCGGCACACAGCCAGCGGCAGGGACGGCGCAAGAGACGTTCGTGCGTACATGGTGGCGTCATCGGCGACCTGGCTCAGCTGGTCCGCTATGCACGACACCAGGTGCCGTGTGGCTTGCTTGGACTGGGATCTAGGCAATACACGGAACATCTGCGTCGTCGTGTGTGAGTGTGGTGTGAGGATCAGCGTGTCCGTTGTTGCATTGCACTCTCTGGCGCTCTGTCTAAGACGAACCTCGGTGAAGGGCCGTGCGTTGTGGCCGAGCCAGACGATCGCCTTCCTGTTCTGGAGGTCCCTCGAGAGAGGGAGGTTGATCTCGTACAGCAGATCCACGACCACGACACTTGGTCGCTCACCAGCTGCGCCACGCTGACCGTCGTGCGGCCGCGGATCTCGCGCAGAGAGTCGCCACCTGCATGCGTGATGTGTATGAGAGCAGGTGGCATGTGGTGACGCAAACGACGCGCACACGCACCGTTGAATGCCTGCCAGGCCGAGCTTAGGTCAGAGTCGTGGGCTAGCGCATAGGCCGCGTCTTCGTGCGCCACGGCCGGCGCGTCGTCAACGAGGAGAAAGATGGCGACGTAGGCCAGTGCCGTGCGCGCAAGCAGCCCGAACGGCTCGTGAGCTGCTTGCCCCCGCACACCGCACTGCCGCGTGAACAACTACAGTGCAACGACTGCGCGCGTGCGACACGAGAGAGACAAGGTACCGGAGAGGCTGTAGATGTCCGTCACGAGCGCCTGCACGTCTGTGGCCGGCGCTCTTCCCTCTCTGGCGTGTTTGGGAAGGGAGCCGAGCGCCAGGATGGCGCAGGCGCGGGTCTTGTCATCGGTCGCGGGCTTGGCGATGATGCGCTCCACGAGGAACTTGACCAGCCTCTCGTCATCCGAGGCCACCAGGCTGATGTCAGTAGCCGCGAGCTCAATCAGGCTCACCTTGATCGCGCTTGGCGTCCTCTCACTCTCCTGCGCCCACCGCACGCACGCACGCACGCACGCACGCACGCTCCAGGGTCAGGTACGATCGTGTAATCAGTGACAGAACGCAGGCAAGAGGAAGAGAAGCAGCTCACCAGGACAGCGAGGAGGCGGTCGGTCCAGTGAGCATAGGCGGGCGGTGGCAGGAGGCCGGCTGAGGGAGCCTGCAGAAGGCGCACCAGCCTCGACTCGCGCTCGACCACGTCATCGCCGTGGTCTCCGCACTCCGTCGACTCACGGGCGTCGGCCTGGCGAAGGAGAGCTCCGCTGAGGTAGGGCCACAGCACGGTGGGCAACAGGAGCGCGCGGGCGAGGAGCAAGACGGCGTAGGCTTCGTCGCGCTTGATCGGGTCCTTGTCTTCGAGCATCTGCTCGACCCAGCCTAACGCGCGCGCGCATTCACGCACACACGACGATCAACGCACGACGAAGCGTCATGGTGGTGGTGGTAAGCCCAAACACTAGCAGGCCATGGCCAGGCGAGCGTGTGTGAGTGGAGCGCGCACACACCTCGAAGGCGCGAGCTCACAGAGTCATGCGCCTGCACACAACGCAAACGTTGTTGGTTACGTGGCAGCCCCCCTTGAGGCATCAAAAGGGGAAGGAGCAAGAGAAGAAGAGGGATGGAGGAGTGAGACCTGGAGGTCGTCGGGGTAGGCGTCACGGGCGGGCGCTGGCTGCGGCGTCGGTGCCTGGCTTACGTAGGGCAGCGTACGCGGGATCCCGAACATGCGACCTGGCCTGTGTGAAGAGTGCGTGAACGCTGCAGCCCCCAGCCCAGCCAGCCAGGCGAGAAGAAAGAAACCCCTACCACGTACCGAATCATCGTCAAATCGCGCGACAAGCACCAGCAGGCCGAGGGCG